>JAUELG010082766.1:0-10853 GCA_031471515.1 Dendraster excentricus | reverse complement strand
CGAACACCTGCTCTTTCGCACATCTTTGAGTACCTCCTCGCCAAAGATGGAACCTGGAACAGGTATGGCTTGTGATCATTCCCTCTCATAGCTACCTGTGAAGCTTTGACAAATCGATCGGCCACGAAAAAAAAGCACGCTCTCGCAAGACCTCTAGCTGTTTTGATTCATGTGGGGATCCCTTTTCACATGCCTCGTCGATATACTCGTATAATGAACGGCATATTCGTTCTGAATCTCCTTGTGAGAAAGTATCTCTCGTATCAGGGAACCGACAATTGCCTCGGGTCCTCCATTACCAGTGAAACACTACTCACGAGATTGCGTTTCGAATGAGGGTAGATGCTCACAGCTGACGCATACCGAGGGCAGTTCTCTTTGCATTTCCACGGAAGCAGTTTGTCTTTTGTCACGTCTTCTCTTGATACTGACAGAAAAGGAATGATCTTAGTCTTTCCACCCTACCTTGTTGCCTGAGTGGTAAGCTATCAGAAATGTACCTCAATACGGCTCTGCATCTTTCCATTGCCGCTAGTGGGTCTTCATTGTGAAGTTTGGCAATGCTATGACAGTGTTCATAGAGCGTTTCTTCTTGAATGGTGCGTTCAACCATGCCAAGCTTAACTAGTTTTCCAATCACAATGTTTGTATTGAACGTATCCCACTGGGGGAAAACACCATCTACCCTTGAGAACAAACTTACGACTGAACTCTTTGGATTTACGAGGTCTTTAGGTCTTTTCAAGAGATCATTTTCAGAAACCGGTATGCAGTCAAAATTCTTCAGTTGGCATTTGATCTCATCATGGGCTTCCAGTCCGAACAGAACCAACCTGTCTCTATTCTGTTTCTGAAGACTTGATACGCGTGGCCCAAAGACTTCCTCACAGAATCTCTGAAGGTTATATGTTCTATTTTTTATTTCACCCAGTCCAGCTTTCTCAAACGCTCGTATTGTATTCTCGGATATGTCGAAGACTTCTCCCGTTGGAACAATGCATGTTTTCAACATTTCTGCCACGTCCTTTCTTACTTTATCAGGAATATCGCAAGACATGAACACGATCTCGTCAAACTTGAATGCTTGAGCACGTTTCAGGAATACTGCGGGTTGCGGAGAACCGCCAATTCCTTGTATTCCTTGTAGAACGCATGGAAGAGAGGAGCGCATTTTGCATTCGAAAAGACCTTGTCAACATCCGGCCACAGATCGGCATAGGTCGACATGTCCCGATACGTGTCATGGGCCGGCCGTATGTATGCTTCATCTGTCAATAACGAGATGTATGCTTTGCAAATGACATCTGTTAGTACAACTTCATTCCAGCCTTTCAAGAACTGGGCACTTGCAAGTCCCCGGCGATCTTCCGTTACAGCGAAGGACCCATTGATGTGGAATGGCAGCATGCTTTCAATTAACGGGGAAATTTAGCAGAATATTTCTCCCTTGACTAGGTCTTTCTGAAACAAGGGAATTGCTACCGAACCTTCTGGTGAAAGGCCGTGTCCGCGTCCTTGTTCAGAATGTGCAATGGATGCTGCTCTGTCAGAGCCCATGCAGGTAAGTCTCAACACGTCAAACGTCTTCTCACCTGGAGCAGGAAAGCTCAAAAACTGTTTGCCAAGTTCTGTGAGTAGACATGAGCACGTGTCAGTGGTTGCAGACACCCCAGCATATTTGTCTCTTGACGGATGAGACATCTTGCTTATTTCTATCAATTTCTGCGGATTCGGAGCATCGAGTGAACCTTCATCAATGTAGAAGACTGAAACCCTGTTAACATGCCTTGTGAAGACAAGGAGGTTTTCTGATGAATTCCACAGATGAGCCGTTGTTTCAGATACTCTTTGTTTGTCATAGCTCTCCATGCATATCTCGCCTTTTCGAGCCGACTCGCCGGAACGTAATGGAAGTCGGAACAAGGTCCCCCTGAAGTTGAACTTGTCCGACTTCTCAAAACCAAATATCCCTTCAAATGGAGCGAACTGATCCGAGAACCTCTGAAATTGTCTAGAGCCATCAAGTTTCATTCGGACACCGGGTTGGTTTTGTCTCGTAGTATTTCCCTAGGTGAGTTGTATGAGGATCAAAGTGCTGAATGTATTGCCAGCTTACAACGCACGGAACGTCTGTAATGTGATATACAGAGTTAAATCCAGTTCCAAATTTGCTGACTTTGGTGGCATTTTTTTCCTTTGTCATTCCACCTATGCGCATTATTTTTGCAAAGTCTTCGTCAGAAAATACAGCATCATTGTAGACCCATAGTGCTGGGCCCTGGCAGTTCTTCATACCTGGATCAAATAGTTTCTCTTTTGCATCTTCATTTCGCCTCATGTCAACGAGGGAACGTACCTCTTGTGCCCCTGCGTCTTCGGCGTTCTGTATCATCTCCTTGAAGATGATGGTTGGATCACCGAAAGTGTTTTTCAGGATGTTGGACAATCTCAAGGTCAGAGGTTCATGTTGACCAGTTTGACAAAACCCTTCAAAGTCATCTGCCAAGTGTAAACGACTCAAGGAACGGACGTTCAAGAAGTCTGCTAGATCAACTGATATCTCGGGATGAATCAGTGTGACATCGACATCGTCAAGTGCGACATCTTCTGTGTCAAGTACACTTTGCTCCAGCCACTCTCTGTCAATATACGCACCTTCCGACGCTGGTATCAAATGCCAACCCTCTTCTCGCGATGGAACCAACAACTGACCTGTAACTGCCTTTGAGGTACTCTTGTTGCTGTAAAGATGTCGTAGTATATCTAAAGCTAGCTTTAAATGTTTCGAGTGTAGAACACTGTCTTGGCTTTCATCACATGTCTTCTTAATTTCATGTAGAACATCAACAAGCGCCTTTGCATCCGTACTGAAATTTGATCTGACACCGAGTATCACGAAGAAGTCCGTAAACTCTGACATTCCGTGTGGTATAGGCGTGATGTAGGGAAATAATTATAGCAAAGGGAAGTTCGTGGGTGCACATTTTATGAGGTGCTGAGAACCCGATCCCATTCCATATGCATTCCTCAACTGTATTCGTCACAATGTTGGGATTGCCCCTTATTACCTTAGAGAGGAATACATATATTTCCCTGATCATAGGTACAAAGTCTGAGAGATCACTTCTTCCTTCCCTTTTTGTCAATGCCACACACGCAGCAAGTTGCTTGATGACATGTTCTGTTTTGGGACTCTTTTGACCAGTAATATCCAGAATTTTAAACACTGCAGACAATTCGTGATCATCTGTTGTGAAGATAACCGACACCCCACACAGCAAGACGGTGCTTTTTGATGAGAGCAATGTCTCCGAAGGTTTTGTTAAGCTTGAAGTATGATGCCATTCCATACCAGTTGGATAGTAGTCTGGAGGAGAACTCACACGGGGGATGCAGTGTTTGTTCTTCATGTAATTGTTCACACGACCATGCTTCTGAGAAAATAAGTGAAGCAGATGTGTATGCTTCGCAAGCAATGCCAAAAGGGTGTGAGCAGTCAATATACCAGCCGATCTTCGATTGAGTCCACACATGCGATAATCTCATCGGCTGTCAGGCTATCTTGTCCTCGCATACCTAGTAGGCGCAGTGCTCGTAGGACACGTGGCTCCGAAAAATTCCCGTCTGGGAATATTTCTTGAGTGACGAACAGAGCCTTCAAAACAGGATCATCAGGGTCAAGCACCTGCCATGGGGACAACAGCTTGCCACTTCTTGTGGGAACAAAACTTCATGTCTCTCAGGATTCTATCGTATGGTTTGCAATGGTCTTTTAACTCATCCCATCGCTGCAGAATCCACAGCAGGGTCTGCTGTGTATCCATTGATTGATACACGTGGTGGAGGGTCTCTTGTGATAGCTCGGGAACGACTTTGGTAACCATGTCGTATCTGGAAATCCTAGGAACGGACATATTCTTTAGCAGATCCCCCTCCTCATTCCTTGCATTAATGACGAAGCCGTTTAATTTGAGCGGTGCCACGCTAAACTATCTTATCTCACGATGAAAATGGTGTGGTGTGGCCTTAACAAAACTAATATTGACGTGCACATCCAAAATTGTTTTAAAGTTAAAAAGTTGCAATTAAGCGGATACTTACGTTCAGCATTATCGGGTCCTGCCGCCTGTTAGTACAAGAAAGATAAGCAAAATGACAACATTAGTTGGTGAACTAATGGACTTTAATATCTATAGATATGATTAAGTTGGCAAGATCATAATTGCGATTATTATATAAAACGATGTTAGATTGCACAATAGGAAAACAAAATAACATTTTTAAATGTCTCTGTGTAGTCCCAAGAAGATGACGCCCGAGAATATACGAAATTACGAATCATATATTTTATCATGGAATTGATGAAAAGTAATACAGAACATTAAAGAGGAAGTTTAGTTTTGGTAGAGAGGGCGCTGCACATCACAATTTTTTGTAAAGTAATGAAAAACTGAGTGTCGAATTCGCAAGAACATGCAATTTTACTGGCAGAATATTTATATTTATTTGGTCGAAATCGACCCAGAAACGGCTGAAATATCAATAAATGTATTTGATCTTATAATTATTTGGGGCCCAAATAATTAGATGTTTGTTTTTTTCAACAACAAAAATGCTTTCACTTTTTTTTAAATTGTCAAAACCATTTTTTTTAATTTGTTGATGATTTTTCTATCCAATCATTATTTCAATAAAACATTACATGCATAATTTTGTCTGGAAAATGGTTGAAACTGATGCCTGTTTAAAAGCGCCCTCTGGTGTTCAAAATGTTTTTTTTTAAGATAACATGCTTTTTACTTAGTCATTTTGCAAGTTTGTATACTTTTCAAGCATGGTGAAGTTATTGCTCTTAGTTTATAAGGTTACTTTCTAGGTTTGGTTACTAAAGTTCAGCCTTACTAAAACTAAACTACCCCCCCTTTAAATTGGGATTTGAAATAGAGCAAATCATTTGTATCGAATTTGTCCACTTTTCCATATAAATTCCCAAAGTTTTTGAAATCATTATTAGTTTAGTGGATTCTGTCACACCTGTGTGCTTTTGAGTATACTCAGTGTTTCATTACCTCACAAACCAACAATCTTTAACAAACCCGAACTACGTGCTCATAGTTGTGTAATTTTACTTCAGTCTATATTGCTAACATCCGAGGCTGCAACAGTACTTTTACTGTACATAATTATGCAGCATAATCGTTTTATTGATGTTTACTATACATCACTAACTGTTCTCAAAATTCTACAACCAAAACCTGGTGTGATATTGCCCACAACTATGGAAAACAAACACAAATATGTCCATAAGGTTTATTGCATAAAGAGCTGTGATTGAGCGCAAGTCAGAAAATATGCGCAAATCTGACTGAAGTGCCCCGATAGTCATACGTAGTGCACAGGGAATCCTTACCTTGGAACTTTTAGTTCTGACGTCATGAAGTGCCCCGATCTTAGCCGCTCGCTCTGGAGTCGCTCTCGTTGTGGTCCCTAGTCCCTGAAAATCACGATTAATTTCGGCATATTCTGGATAGTAATACAGACAAAATGTACCTTATTATGACGATACCCAAATTCAACATCGCATCGTTTTCAATTTGCTCTTCAGACCTGAAGACCACCCACAAAGGCGATCTCGGTACGTAATGCGACCTCCGACTACTCGCAGTATTCGCGGTCATCGCCCTAACTTGCGTTATATGTACAGCACGAGTTCAACCAACATTTAATACGAACCTGGTACGAACTGTGTGAATACCTCGTACGAATCGCATGCGAGCTCAGCGAGTTCTCTACGACTTACATGAACCTACGCATGATTTTTTTTACTCGAATCCCGTTATTGAAATTGGAGCGATGATTCCGACATTGCAACAGTGGGCCCCAGCACATAAGCTAGTTAGTGTTGAACCGACTGTAGGATAGACTAATCAGTGCGACATGGCAGATATAATGGCTGTTTTAAAAACCCCTTACCAAGTTATTTCAGGACGCCACTTGATTAAACTATGAATAGGAATCATAAATAAGTATCTATCCCCACAATTTAATTCTAGCACCCTTATGTGAGTGTATCACCCTTAAATATTAAAGGAGCTACAAAATACAACTAACTTTGGCACTTAATCCATAGTCAATAACTTGTGAAATAGGTCTGTCGAAAAAAATTCCATGAAACTAAACGCAGTAGTGATTTTAGACCAATTTTCTGACGCTAAATAAATCTATCTTCGCAGCCAGTTTACGCCCCGCCCACATTTAGCGCCCGGAATCGGCAGCGTGATTGACATGTGATTTGACAATTAATCGGCTTTCGTCATCTAGAGTATTTAATTCATTAGTTCGTTCTTTAGATGACGTCACGTTTCGGCGATTAAAAAGAGGCGTTCCCAGGACGATCAAATATTCACTAATTACCACCAAATTAATTTATTTCATGGGAAATGAGTGCCAAATTCTTTTTCTTGAGGACAAATTACGTATAGAGAATATAATTGTGAAAATTATGCAATCTAGACGCTATAGTCCCTCTAAGGGGTTTTATTTTCGTGACAATCACTGTGGATAACAAACTTTTGTTGCCTAAAGTTTAATAAAAAGTAAATCACATGTTACCTACGGATAAGCCATACGCACATATTTACAGCGTATTTGTGTGCACTCTTTGGCATACTGAAAACCATCATATTTACAATAATACAAATAGTGACAATACCAAATGCCTCAAAATGGGATAGCCCCCAATTTTTTTAAATTCATATATATAATCTTGACAAATAAAAAGAGGAGGAGGTTTAAAAAAATAATATTGATTTATATACTGTATGTATATACTACAAAGTATAGATACAATGCAAGCAAATTACTTCTATTCGCCCAACGCGCGTACACTTGTCATGCTTGTATGTTTCATGATTGCTTTTTCTGGCATGCTAAAAGTAAAAGGTTAATCTATCTTGCTGTGCACACTTTCCGTTGGATCGAACTTCTACTTACCATCATTGATACTGAGGACCACTTCCAGTTTCACACCTGCTTCCTCTTCAAGCTCTGGAACTACAAGCAGTTTAGTCAAATCATTTGCCAAACTCCCATCACGACAGGCCCTGAGGAAGCGATCTTGATCCGACGTTGTTCTCACCAGAACAACAAAGTGGATGGATGTCAACTGGGCACTTTGTAGTTGCGCACCGTTCTTTTCAAACAGAAGCGAGAGCTCTAAGCAAAGGTTTTTATTCTCTTTCCATTTTTCTATGTCGTAGAAACTGGCAATCAGTTGCTGTACTTTGCTGGTGATGATGTCACTGACCTGACTGGTTGGCGTGATATCAGCAGTTAGCTTTATTTCTGAAAGAAATGGTCCATAAAACTTTAAATTCTTACGATACTACAATCATAGAAAATACATACATAGCTGTGCTATCACCCGACAAAATAATACAAAATGAAACATATATATATTTTTACATTATCTTGTAAACATCAGCTTTGCAATTTGCAGTTATGATATACTGAGTAAAAAAAGTACAGGACATTTCTTTAAAAACAAAATTTATAATGAAAAAAAAAACGATATTGTATATCGAATGAAAGATAACAAATTACAATCCTTTTTAATATCGATTTAAAAATCAAATTTCAATCAGCCATGTTTGTCTTGTCACGGTCAATTAATCTATTCGAGGTCTGTTTAAAAAGATAACAAAAATGGAAAATTCTCATACATGGAACATACTATAAAGTGTTGATGAGTATCATTTATCATTTAATATTAAATTTATGGCATAATTTTTCATAACAAAAATGTGATCTCTGTTATTTTGCTCGCAATAAAAACTATAAGATAATGAAACAAATATAAACGTTTTATGTTTTAATGTATATACAAATGTGTGTTGTTCGAAACCACAGTTTGTGCTCTTTTTTTTTAATCATAATGGCCCCTCCCTCCGCAATTGCTCCAAAACGCGGTGAGATGATGCGACGCTGATTAATGTTTTTGTTTTGTCTTGTTTTGTTTAATTGTATATTTTATTAGCTATGAATATTGATGTAATATTCCTAGATAAAAAATGACTCCTGACCTAAATTGACAATTATTGTGCAAATTTGCTCATTATTTACAATGCAAATTAAACCACTTTCTCCAGCTTATTAGGACTGTTTGTTTGCGATGGCCGGTGACTAACCCTTTTTTAAATAATATTTTGAAAGCAAATTTCACAACAATGAGATCATTTTGATGGGGGCACTTCGGGATTTACCGATACTCAACCCTCCCTTTAAGGAAGTTTCCTGAACAAAGTTTCAAAGAAAAATCCCATTTTGTCTGGAACAGAGGCAACCAGTATGGGTGCACTGAAAAATAGGTTTTTATTATAGTTGGTGATGATCTCTCTACTTAATCATTATTTTAAATCCCATTTTTCTTTGCTCCTTTAATCAAAATATTATATGCACAATTTCGTTTGTAATGGTTGAAACCGATGCACTTTGAGAGAGCGCGCTTTTGTGAAAGATAACAGGATTTCACTTATAGTCGTTAAAGATTGTGTATACCGTTTGAGCATGCTGGTGGAGTTATAAATATTTGTTTTTGATGTTATATGTGCTGGTTTTGGTTACTAAAATTAAATTTCACTCCAACTGTATACATCAGATTAATGACAATGCCCTACGTATTATTATGGTACCAATATCTACATATTCTATGTTGATATCAAATGTAATTCATTTATGTTTTAGTTTCAAAGTTATGACAGTCCGAAAGGAGAGTTAACTCTTTCCGTTAACATGATGACCTACATGGTCACAGCATCGTGAGTTGCACGAATCGTTTCAAGAGTAATCGCTAAACGTAATTAGAACCTCCACACCGGCCGAAATGCATTATTCGGGAAAATTCAAGTATATCTCGCATACTTTTATTGACAACGTCTCCACCGCTGGCCGGTCCACCATCTGAACTTGGACTTGCAGATGAGTAATTTTGTACAATATGCACAGATTGAACAGGGCGGTTGAAGTTGACGGTTCGATTATTGATATCATACGAAAGCGCGGGAACATCTGCAGCTGATACACCTGCGAATACAATAAAATTGAACCTTTAAAGCTATGTTACAATATATGGTGAGGTTTGTGGGTCTAACACAGATACAACTATATACATGTATTTTTATTTTTTTTTTGCATCAATTTTTTGGAAATATTAATACAGACGAGACTAATTTATTAAAAGTAGGCAGAATTTATGTTTAACATCAGAGCCACGTAGAAGCTCCTATCAATCAAATTCCAAACATTCAAAGGGGAACCAACAAGAAATGAAATGAGTGCGCCTATCCCTGCCAGAAAGAATACACTGTGTTTCACCGTGCGGACCACATGCAATGTTAAATTTGAGCGTTTTCAAAGTGTGAACGCCAACTCACACTGTTAACACACTGTGCCATTGTTGAGATGCACAGTCCGAGTGCGCATTGTTACGCACTGTGAACGCAGGCGTTTCACACTGTGGCAATAGCTCCTTCACAGTGTGCCCGGTGTGGTCACAGTGTGTTTACGGTGTGGTCACCGTGTGTTCAAGTGTGCGTTAGTTTTTAAATTCACACCGTGAAAACGCTCGACTTAACGTTGTGGTTCACACTGTGAAACACAAGAATGTTCACACTGTGTTTCCTCTGTGGATAAGTGTGTTCTTTGCTGCAGGGATTTCAAACGATAAAATGATATAAATGATACAAAAAAGGGAAAGTATCAATTAGCAGTTGGGAATATCCCGTTTCAGAACCGTTCTCAAAATAGCTATTCTAAGGTTGAACATATCATCGTTCTGTTCTATCCAACCATCTATTAGAACTAAAGAAATAATATGTTTTGTTTGACATGTATTAGATGTGTTATAAGATCTAAATATCAGCATAATTGTATAATACTCAGAGGGAAAATGCACTTACGACGTTTTTTATATTTGTTCTCAATATCTTCAGCGACCCGGATCAAGCCGGCATATTCCAGGGCTTTTAGAAGTTGAGGCCAAAATTCTGTAGATCGGTGAGCATCCGACCAACGAACGAGCATTGATTTTGTCCCGGCATAGCCACAGCGATCATTATTCTGCTTGATATATCTCCTGATATCGCAAATTTCAATAGCAAGTTGTTTACCTAACTTTTCGACTTGATCATCATCAATAATCCTTCTAGCAATGTCCCCTAGAATGTCATCAATCTCATTTGAAGAATAACTTCCCCCGGTAGCCATCCTTTTGGGTAAAAGAAAAAAGGGTAATATTTCATAACAGTTAATTCTCATTCTAAAACCCTAGTGCGAATTAGCTAGAGGTACCGTCTACAAAGTATCCAAAATTTGGCATCAGAATAGGTAGAAAAAAATAATGCCCATGTTGATAGTGCCTGGACTGACAATGCGATCATTCAAATTAGCAGATAATTTACTGTCGATTGGGATCAGCATTTTGATAACTAAAAATATGAAAGAAAATTTCTTTTGATAGCATCCCTGCAAAGATTAGGACTTGAAACCTCTTTTTCGTGGAGTTATAGACCTTGAAATAGTAAGCCGTCGTCCAACGTGTATTGTGCATTATACGTGTATTCACTTATTGAGAAAGTTTGTACACAAATTCCACGGAGTACGACAACGCTATGCGTGACCCCTACGTGACCCGCGCTATATCTACGTGACCCACGCACAAATAACAATGGCATGAGCGAATACCAAACAAAATAACAAAACCTCGTTTAAACTGACTACATGTGTTATGATTGCCTATATATATATTAAACATATGTGTACATACATTGAAAAGGTATTAATTTCTTATATATTCT
>JAUELG010082434.1:0-10857 GCA_031471515.1 Dendraster excentricus | reverse complement strand
TTATTTTGAGACACGCCAGGGACACAGTGCAGAGGCGCTGGCCGCACATTTGGCCCTGTGTGCGTTTATGGTGAGAAAATGCTGGGTTGAGCCACGGCTGAGCCGTGGCCGAGACCACCTCCAGAGCTGGGCCAAATGCGCATTTAGTCTTTTGAGCGTTAACAGTGAAAAAAAGGCCGGGCTCGGCCGCGGCTCGCCCCGGCCTTTTTCTCACTGTAAACAGGGTCTTAGAGTAAGGGAGGGGCAATGGGGGAGAAAAAGAAGGGGGCTTATGATGATATGTACCATGGGATTAACTAATCCATCTGTTGTAATTGTTGTTTCTATTAGCTACCTGGAGATCTACAATGAGAGGGTACGAGATCTGTTGGCCCCACCCGCTCAGGCCAAATACTCTCTTAGAGTACGGGAACACCCAAAGGATGGACCTTATGTACAAGGTAATTATTTTGTCACTCCATTAATAACTGAAAAGATGCACAATTATCTTTAAGAAACTTTGCTTCATAAAACGGTGTTCTAAGTTTTCTAGCAGTAACATTATATATGGAAAGTAATTCATATAAACTTAAAGAGAGGAAAAGATCTGTAATGGGTCGTTGTATCAGATTTCAGAATGAAGTCAGCATGAAAGAAATTCATTCTTTCACCGTGTTTTGGCATATTACACTGAATATATATCTAAGTTTCGAACAACACAACATCACAACATGACACCATAGGTGATGCATGCCTGCTGAGTTCATAATAAGAGTCATTGCCTTCTATAGACAGGGAAGAAAACGTGTTCTCTAGTGATAATATCTCTACCATGTGCTCCTGAGATGGCTAATTCAAAGGGCACAGGGATGTTTCTACATGTACGTTGAAGAAAAGTAATGTTGCTAAATTTAGTATATTGGTAGCAAGGGCATTGAGAGTGTTGCACAGAGACGAGATAAACATGTCTGCCGTGCAATGTGTTTGTCACACATTTCCCTTTTTTGCTGCAATTCCAAGGTTGATATAATAAAAGAATAATAATATAGGCTATTCATTTTGCGCAGTATGATCTAAAACCTAAAAAAAAACAATTGCCAGAAGAAAACATGAATAGAAAATTAATATGAAACCAGTCCTCATTGCAAATTATTTTAAAGTAGGAATATAGTGGTTTAGCTGAGAATGGGCAGGTGGGGAGAGGGACAGCCTGTGCCAAATATATTGCATAATATATTTATTTCATTCATTTTAATAGCGCACAGGGGGGAATTCGGGTGGGGGTAGGGATGGGTGGGGGGGGGGAATCCCACAGAGAGGCAATGCCCCCTTTATTCCCGTAGCTATTCATTACTGGGGCAATGTTTAGTTTTGAAGCAACTTGAGCCACAATGCACTCCTGTAAAAAATGATTTAAACCAAGAGAACATTCGATTAAAATTTAACTTTTTAAAGGTAGTAAGGTAGGAAACAAAGATATGTTTTCAACTTAATACGATGTACACCATTCATTGCATGCCCAGATTCTCACCTACGTGCAGGCCTACGTGTACGCCACTGAGAAAAAACCCCCAAGATTTTGTCGGCAAAATAAGCAATAGGGTCAAAATGTCTGCCACGTGAGATGCTGCTGAAAGTGAAATGTAGATGAATGGAATGTTTTTCTCCCCGAGCTCGATTGTTGTTTACTACGTGGAAGGGGACCAAGCGATCATGGGGGACATGCCGTGCGATTTATGAGCATTTTGTTGCTTGGAAATAAGATTTATTTTCTCACACATATGCATAAGTGTGCTAAAAGATGTTTAAAGAGACGATAATGATAGATGCAAGAATTTTATCCTCCGTGACAAATTATCTTAATAACTTTTTAAAAGAAAATGTGATATTGAATTACATTATATTGCTTTGTTTATTGCTTCATGTAATACAAGAGACCCAGAAGATCCGCTGTAAGCATTAATTTACTTGGACTTTTGCCAAGTTGTGGTTTTCTCAAAAGTGTCATATAGATGCTACCGGTAAAATTCACTTGGAGTGTGTACATATACATGTGTTATTTCAGGTTCCTGTACTCAAATATGTAATGAAAGTACTTGATGCTGATCTAATGTCATACCTTGAACTGCTGATTAACCTCGACTTTCTATAATTGTTTGAAATAAATGCTTCTTATTATTAACCAAGATATTTTGCAAACTACTGAACATCACATTTAGTAAATTTCTTAATCATTCTGTCTTTCGATAAAAATTATCAAAAAGTTATCAAAATACCAATTCATGAATAATAAAAAAATTAAGCTGTTAGTCATGCAGATTTCTCCCACTATCTATTCAAAAATTTGTTGTAATAATGAATACTATGTACAATAAAAAAATGGTTATTCAATTTCAAAAGAAGATACGTCATACCTATCTGATGATATTTTTTCTTTTGGGCAGATTTATCCCACCATCTTGTGTCTGACTTTGAGCAAGTGTTGTCGCTGATGAATGCTGGGAATCTCCAGCGGACGACGGCGGCAACGCACATGCATGAACTGAGCAGCCGTTCCCATGCCATCTTCACCATCACATTCATCCAGGTACGTTCTCAAATTTGTCTTATGTAGCATTCACACTGCCAAACTAGCAAAAAAATTACTATTTAATTTCAGGGCTCCTTTTCAGGGCTACTTTTCAAACTTTTCCAACTTTTCCAAAACGTAATCCAAACAAACGCGAGATGGAATATTTTTGGGATGTTTTTGGTGCTAGCGGTTTGTTGTCGGAGTGGTATCATAACTGTTGAGACTGCTAACACCAGGTTAGGCTCTTGTCAGTTCCAGATAAAGTGGAAGATCGGTCTTGTTTCAGTTTGGATTTGGTTTGGCGGTGTGACAGCTACATTATCTTCATCTGTATAATATGTCCATGAAAAGATGAGTGTGTCAAGTGCAGACCTGTGTACACCTGCCCAAAAAGGTGTGATAAATAAAAGTGCAAATTAAAGTGGTGTAGAATATTAGGCGTGAACTTGTTTTCCTTGGTAATCTCCCCCCCCCCCTCTCTCTCTCTCTCTCATTGAGTTGTTACACCGTCCACAAAGTTCTCATGGGATTGGGTTATAAGGTTGGCATAAGTGTAACAAATGACAGGTTTCATGATATTTGCTCCAGTGATAATTGCCCCATCATGAATTTTTAATCAAACCGAGCAAGATTTCTGCCCCAAATAAAAATTCCTAACATCACTACCCTAATACTAGTACTAATCCTAAATCTAAATATAGCTCTAACATTGACCTTAACCAATGCTAGAAATTAGGATTTCTGCTTTGTTGCCCAGTTGGGCAAGTAAAACAAAATTGTTCAACTTTTAGTGGCCCGAAACTTTTATCTGCTGGCCCAAAACAAGGAAAAACATTACAAATTATACTATATTTGCTTGCCCAATTGGGCCAATATAATTAGGATCAATGAAATTTGGTGGCCGAAGCAATTCTAAGTGGCCCTGTGCCAGCGGGCCTATGCTAATTTTGAGCACTGCCTTAACTTTCACTTGGAATATTATGTGGCGAAACAATCTTTGTAAATGTTTGTGATCTGTGATACACAAGTGTATGATGGGAGTTTATCTGATGTGTAATTTGGGCAGCCTGAAAGAAATAAATAAAGAAAAAAACGAAAGGGAGAGCCCTGATAAAAACGTGTCACCATATTTCACAACAAGCCCTTCTAGGCACCACTCAAGCCTGAATGATAGTGTGCACAGTCAGGGTTCCCCGGGGAGCAATTTAGCTGTGAGTAGCCACGCAAGGATGCACTTGGCTTAAATTCAAATTACAGTCGCCGAGGCATTTAGGCACGATTGGATGGACATGCGAGATGGATAGTATGCATCGTCCAGTCCAAAGGTCCTGAGTCAGTGCCCCAACATTTACGTTTATCAAAATATTGAAATAAGATGATAAAATCCCTTCGAACATAAGCTACAACACACCTCCATGTAGATGTGTTTTTTACACAATTTGCATGGATATTGTTGAGCAAGAATCATAAGGAGCAAGAATGATAAGATCCTTGCAAGATACTTTTAGTTTTAGAATGAAAATATTGAACGTGAATGATCAATTCCCTTCGAACATAAGCTACGACGCAAACCTCCATGTAGATGTACTTTTGATTAAGACACAATGCAAGGATATCTTTAAACCAGAATCACAATATGCTTGCAAGATACTTTTAGAACGAAAAATATTGAACTAAGATGATCAATTCCCTTCGATCATTAGCTACAGCACTAGATGGACTTTTTTATAGACACGATGCATGGATATTTTTATACCATGTTTCACTCTAACACAAGGATATGATTGTGTAATTATCATATTTCAAATGACAAAAATAACTCCATTATTTATTGTAGAATAAATCTGTTATCTGTACTAAATTATATGTCCATACCAGGTCTATCAATGAAAGTAACTAATATTTCTTGTAGAATAAATCTGTAACCTGTACTAAATCATAAATCCATACCCATGTCTGTCAACTAAAGTAATTGCATTTGACAAGTGATGAGCCTGCGGGGTAAAAAGAAAATTGCAATAGAAAAACAAATAAAAAATGTCGGATGAATTTACATGTTTGGTTGTCAAGACTCCCTTTCATACAGGTACATAATATACATGTAGCTATCGCTAGTTACCCTCTATATAGAAGATGTACCACAAATTATAAATGCATTCTATCAATCAGTGTCAGACTGAAAGGGGGCTTACAAATAATTGGGATGGGAGGGGGGGGGCACATTTTTTGTACTTTTGTATTTTTCATATATTTTTCTAACCTTTTAAAAACATTGTATTTGTCATATTATTATTTGGGGTGGTACATGCTCCCAGCCCCCCCCCCCCCCCCGCCCCCCTCACCCCTCTTCCCTCTTCCGTTTGTTATGCCATTGCTATCAATCATACTTGTTTGGAAGTTCATGTATATGGCTGTATAGTACTGTACATGTTGTCATTGTCTATTTCTAGCCAATGACATACTGCTACAGGAGCCTGGGATCGAGTATATGTTTACATGTGTATTATGATGATCGTGAAGCCAAAATCAAATTAGGCCATTTACATGTCTGTAAATTACTCTCGTAAGTGAGCAAAGTATGCATTTTAATGCCTTGAGAATTACCTAGTACGGATTTGTAGCGCAATCTTGTCCGGTATGAGTAAAACACATGGCGCACGATAATTAATGAATCACTTTCAGAGAGTAATGAAGAAAAGTATGCGAATGGAGCCTGAAAATGTGGTTTTGATTATTATTATGCATAGATGTATACATGTTCATGTATGTGCCCAAGAGAATGCTGTGAGACCAGACTTTTGACATTTCATATTCATGTTTATCCATTTTTAAGATAATACCCAAAAAAGTGGTAAAACATTGTCAGGACCAGAACAAATATGAGACATTTGAACACCTTATTAATGTAAATTATATAAGATCCATACTTCTGGAAACTATAGGCGTCTTGGACTAATTTTGAAGTAGTTTTGATACTATTTTGATGATAAAATATTCATTTTGATCCATAAAATGAGGGGATGGATTTAAAAATACCGGGGAGATTTTTTATTATAATTAAATTATTATTATTTTGTATTAATAAGCGACTGTACAAACTCTGATTGACAAAGGTCTATTAAAGTTATTTTTACCAATTTATCATAAGTTAATGCAATGGTGTTCATCAGTGAGTGATTTTTTATTTACAAAAGGATGTTGATTTTTATCAATGGCCAACTGAAGTGGCTTTGAATGAAAAGTGGTCAAATTGAAATAAATTGATACAAATCTGAAGTGACCTCTATTAATCATTTGAATGACGCGATGTATAACAATATTAGAGTTTAAGCGATTAAGCCCATTAATCAATTATTTTTATCTGTCATTTTGATGAAGTGTTGGAAGTGGATGATATAGGTCATCACTGTGACCAAAAAGGTGACTAATATGACATATCATTTTATGTCTTTTAATAAAAAAAAAAGAGTGACTATGATTATTGGTCTATACGTTTTCCTATTGAATATTTAAGAAGGCCAGTAAACTATTTATCGTTAATTGCTTTAATAAAGGTGAGTCTTTACAAGCTATGTCTGAATGAAAATGGGTGACTACAATCTATCACTCTCCTAAATGACTTTAAAAAAAGGGTCACCTGATGTCAATTTCTTATGTTTATTAAAAAGAGAGCAAAGAAAAATAGGATTCTAAATGGGATCCCATTTGGAATACCAGTTTTCTTTGCCTTCTTTTAATCACATTATATTTCTGGTCAGTTTCCTTACATGTTTGAACTTCTTATCTTTATTATTGACTTATAAATAAGAAGGGGTGAATGAGATACAGTATGTTTCGTCTGGTCAGTTTCCTGAAATGTTTAAATTTCTTTATTATTGACGTATAAATGTGACGACGTGAATAATAATACAAAGAAATCCTCTTTTCTCTTTCCTCCAGGCGAAGATGTCCCACGGAGTGCCGAGCGAGATCGTGAGCAAGATAAACCTGGTTGATCTGGCAGGAAGGTAAGACGAGAGAAGAGAGACAAAAAAAATACTGACCTTGTGTTCACACACACAAATTTCATCTTATAGCGAGCTAGCCAGGAGATGATTCTTTAGTTGGCTCTTGACTCGTTATACAATAACAATTTTTTTTGGTTGAAATTATGTGTCCGAACGCTCACTTATGAAATGTGGTATAGCTAATCATGATTAACAAAATGGGGGTTTGAGCATCGTTTCGTATGAGAGCTGACTATAGAATCATGATCGTTTTGTGTGTGAACGACCGGATGATTTGCTAATCATGATTAGCTAAACGAGACTCGTATAACTGAGCAGGGCTTAATGCCCCGCAGACAGAAATTGGAAAAAAGACCACACATTTCCCAGTAGCATACTGCACACTTATACAATGTTTCGTGCAGCTGAATGCCATTTGTTTTGGGATCTTGTTTTTTTTGTGTGTAAACGTTCAGTTTGTCTCGTTTATCATGACATTTCGTTAGTCGTGATTAAGGGATGACAATGTGTGAACATGCTGAGAGACAAAAACAAAATACATAGAACCATAAATTGAGTTACGAAGTCATAATGAGATCAAATAGAGAGTAGGGGTATCGCATCCCAAACAAGGAGAAGGGAATCTAATACCCTCTATTGGATTAAATGTGTGGAACACAGCTTGTTAGCAGCAAATACTCTTTTATTGAGTCACACGCTTAGCTGATCGGATATGATTTGATTTTTATGTAATACCCCTCATTCACATTTGTTCCAGACTACAGTCTTTTTGGGACCGGACGTTAAATGGGTTAAGTGGTCAAAATTTATGAACAAAAGAGTAATGATTCTTACAGCATTTACATCTACACAATGTATGCAAGACACTCAAAAGCACACATACATACAATACAGACATGAACACACACATAAACAGGTGCATATATCCACAAACGCAAAATACTAAAAATGGGGCATTAGAGAATGTTACTGCTACATTTAAACTATCATTCCATTTCGATATGTGTTATTGTGGCATATGTTTCAAAACAAATTTTACAATTCAAATGAATTTTAAAATAATTCATATTGATATTATTAATTTTGTTCATAATATATTATCTACTTAATTTTAAACAGTGAGTGTTTTATCCAGGCATTCAATATGTACTTCTGGCATACATAGTTCTAATGTACATTGTTGTCACTGGTACACTTGGCTGTCCCATGCATACGCATTATCATTCAGAAAAGAATACAATATGTAGCCACTTTATCATGAATATGAATGTCAAACAAGATTAAATTGGATAGGAAACATAATAATCGTGCCTTTTGGACCAACCTTTCCCCATTTTTTTTTTTTCAGCGAAAGAGCCTCGTTCAACTCGAGCAAAGACCGACTTCAGGAGGGCGCCAATATCAACAAATCGTTGGTAACCCTTGGCAACTGTATACAAGCGCTGGGTAAGTTCAATGTTTGTCCTCCAATCAACACCCCACAGTTATCTTAACCCCTTCCCCTGTCAATAATGTCACTCCCATAAAGTATTAATGCATGTTCTGGTACCCCATGGGTTGATGAATGATTATAATAACTGATAGTTCAGTTATTGCATGCAATATATGCTACATTATTTGCATCTCGTTTTTTCCGTTGTTGGTTTAACCCGATCAAGATAATTGGGGTTTTATATGACTTCTACCCACTTCATAATGTATGTACCTGGGGGAAAATGAGATACCTGAGAAATATTGTCTGTCAGTGTTATCAGCGGAATGTTAATGTCAATTGTATCTATTAGAAATAGGTTTTGATAACCAGGATTAAAGTACATTCATCTTTACCTTTGATAGTATACATAAACCATTAAAGTGCTCTGTATTATCATATAACATTTATTTATATAAAGTAAATTACAATTTTGAAAAATACCATATTTTCATTTTGACTAGATATTTTGTAAGTTTTCCTGAGCAAATCATCACTGACTAGAAATAGAAATGTCTTTCCTATATTACAAGAGTTTTTCATTTTGTTTATTAGGCATTGATTTTGAACTTGATTCTTGGATAATACAAATGAAATATTCAAAGAATTACAATAAATGTACACTGTATATAATATTAGATTATCTCTGAAAACCAAAAACTAAGAATGTCTTTTTATTTAAATGAAGTATTCAAACAATAATGATATCTGAATATGTTAAATTTTCCCTAAAAAAATAAAAATATTAAGAAATAAATTAATTTAATTTGATTAAATTTGCAACCGAACCTTGTCTTCAGGACCTCCCATGGATTTGTACATGTCCTATCCAGAGGCATGCATATCTCCCCGGCATATAAAGCATGGTATAATTTGTTTGTGTCCATGATTATATTTATTATAGTTGTAGATATAGTAATTATATTTATCATTTCATAAATTTGTTTAATTTCACATACTGTCCTGTCACTATTATATGTGTGTATTCAGTCATTTTTTTGTTTTTCTTTCAGAAACTTTTGTATAAAAGTTCATGTACATGTAGAGTGTCTAATTCCTTAGATATTTATGAATTGTCCACTGTCCATAATAGTATTTAGAAATTATGTTTTTGTTCTCTCCTCTTTTCTAATTTCTGAAACTACATCAAGTCCATAGAATACAGCCTTTAGTTCTTCATATATTTGTTGAATTGTCCACACTGTCAACATTTGTGTAAAGAAGTCATGTTTTTCTAATATGTCAGCGCCCCATATCATACAGATTAAAAATAAATTATGATAAATCATTACATCAATCAATTGGATCGCCTAATGAAGTGTGAATATTTAGGTTACGGGACACATAATTACATTTAATTTTTTTTTTTTTTGAACTTATTTAGTTATTATTTGCCCTGGTTTTACTTTGTGTAGTGTTTACACTAGAGGTTACACTACTACATCTACAAGTTATGTATTATAGTCCTTTATACATTTGAATCTTTATTCTAGTAGAATTATTGTTTCTCCTTTCCCTCAAGCATTGTATTGAAGTATCAAGAGATGACTACAGGATGTTTTGCAATAATCCATTACCTGTTTAAATCTTTATTCTAGCAGAATTAAATAGTATGGCCCTTTCTCTAGGGTTGTTGTATTGTAATATTTTTTTTATATTTTCCACTGTTTTTCTTAAGCATCCATCATTCAGTTAAATCTTTATTCCATTTTCAATAATTATTTTTGTCTCTCTCTCTCTCTCTATTGTTATAGTGATGTATTAGAAACATGTACTGGACTGTATTTTTAAAGCGTCCATTATTGAAATCTTTATAATTCCAACTTAATTATTATTTTTGTCTCTCTATTGTTGTAGTGAAGTGTTAGACACATGTACTGGATGTTTTGTATCACTCTAAATCAGATATTTGTTATTTGTTTGCCTTTTCTCTGAGTCATTTGTAAAAAGGCTGTGGCCATTTATATGAAGGGCAATTAAAATCTTTGAGAAAAATTGATTGATATAAAATATAAAATCTTGAACCCTTTATAATAATGGAAACATGCCACTGATTCTTAAAAACATATTGAATTTCTTTACTTAGTCAAAATTAAAAAAAAAACAGCAAAACTTCTTTTGTTATAGACAATTATGAATATTAGCCTGGAGTAGTGGTAACATAGTTTATATTTATAATTATATTCTTGTAAAAAGTGAGATTACAAAATTAATAACTTTTGCATTCACTTAACATAATCACTGATTTTAATAAACAAATTTAGAACGAACAGAGTTTCTGAAGGACTTGTATCATAAGTGAGCTACAGAATGTAATTTTTAAAAGGACAGGACTTTCATTTTTTTAAATTTTTAATTCTGGAATTTGATTTTAATTCATCTTGTGCTCTGTGGCCTGCCATTTGTATATTTCAGGAGAAGAAATGCTTGAAATGGGTAAGCCTCACCCCAAGGAAAATTTTTGTTTTATGCTTCTCACTTCTCACAAAGCTTCACTCTGCAGCGTAACAAATTATAAGAAAAATAATTTTAAAAATTCCCTTTTCTTCTGCTGTATTATAGCTTTGATATTTCGCAATAAATCAATATTTACATGTATATTTTATTTTATTCTTTCTGCTGATCTTCGATAATTTTTTTTTTTTCATGTTCAATATTCCACCTTTCAGTTTGTATAGAAATAATTTCACTCTTTGCTGCTGTAACATCTTTGATACTTTCATGTTACATATTTCACTTTTCAAAGTGCCGAAGTTATTTTAGAACTCACATTTCACACTTTAGTCAATATATGTTTATTGGTATCTCTGTATATTATTCTGATATAC
>JAUELG010082212.1:0-10863 GCA_031471515.1 Dendraster excentricus | reverse complement strand
TTCTGCGCAATAGGAGAAAAGAAAAGAATAATTACACAAATAATGTAGGTCAATAATCCATTCGATGTTAGGGAAGGGGTCAAAAATTAGATATAGCAGGAGGCAGCTCTATGAAAATTAATTATTTTCATGTTGTCATTTATATTACTGTGCATGTTAAATGAGAATGATAAATTTGTTCCTCCACACACCCAGCGATGTTACCTTCTCACGAAAAAATCCCATATTTTGTAATAATAATGCACTTATATAGCGCCTAATGCAGAACAGCCGCTAAGCGCTTATTATTACCCCAGTCATATGGCACAGTTCAGACCCAAACAATTATCTTGTACATATTCTCAACTCCCCGGGGAGCATACTAATGGTGGACAACTCTATAGGTGCAGGAATTAACAAATTATTGTGAAAATATACCTCTATTCCTGCTGTGATGACGCAGAAGCTCTCCATGTGGATCTCATCATCCTGGGTATGATCACCATCAAACCTGTATTATGGAATTATGAAAAATAAAACCATTTAATAATGAAAATGGGCAATTTTATCATCACAGACATTACAGATATGACAAATATCTTGACTTTGCCGCACCACTACTGAAAGATGAACCCATCCATCTTTCATTTTCAATTATTGCTATACATATCCATTTTTCTCACAATAACAATCATCAATGAATATAAAAAACGGTGTTTTTCAATCACTCACTTGTCAAAGTCAAGGTACGGCTTGAAGTGGCTGATGAGCATGCTCATTTTGGTCATTTTAATCCCACTTTTATTACTATAATTCTATTTGTTTCTTTTGTTTTATGGTTTGAATAATCTGAATCTGAATCTGAATCTGAATCTATCATTGCTATACATATCCATTATTCTCACAATAAAAATCATCAATGAATATAAAAAACAGTGTTTTTCAATCACTCACTTGTCAAAGTCAAGGTAGGGCTTGAAGTGGCTGATGAGCGTGCTCATTTTGTCTGCCTCGCCGAACGAGAGGAAGGGGATGATTCGCATGAGCCCCTGCAGCACACTGGCATGGCTGCGAACAAACGGACTGTTGATACGATCCAGCAACGCAACCAACTGCGACTTGTCGACGGACAGAATAACCGATGGCTGCAGAAAAAAGCAAAAAGATCAAACATACAAATAAAAATATTAGAAACATGTTCAGGATTAAAAAGAATGGAGGTATTTGCACAGACCCCTGCAGCACACTGGCATGGCTGCGAACAAACGGACTGTTGATACGATCCAGCAACGCAACCAGCTGGGACTTGTCGACGGACAGAATAACCGATGGCTGCAACAAAGTGGAAATATCGAAAAAACATCAGATATATGTAAATTAATGAAATTAATATGCTTTCTGCCTGCTCATTTAGCATGAACATGGAGTGTTGATACGGTCCAGCAACGCCACCAACTGTGACAACGAGTACATTGTACTTGCGGATAGACAACCCCAAAACATAATTGCCTCCGGCGACTTTGCTGCAGAGGCATACAAAGAGCAGTCCATACAGATTTCATGCTTAGTTCCTGAAATGTCAGAAGCTATAAGTTATTTGTGTTGGTTGCCTAACAAGATTTGTAATATCGTTGCTGTATACTATTTGTGTGTTTCTAATGTTTGAATACTATCAAATCAAATCAAATCAAGAGGATACGAAAATTATATGAATCCTTTCGGAAGTGCAAGATGCTTTGAAAAACAAATAATCACATTCTCACCTTGCCTCCTTCCAGAGGCTCGTTGTTAGCTTCCATCAGTATCACCTCCATGATTGACAGCAGTTGCTCGGCAACAAGGGCTCCGCCTCCGGACCCAGGTTCTTCGTGCTCAGCTAGCAGCACCTATAAACAAACAAACAAATAAATTAACATTATATGCAAGTGGAAATGAATTTAAAAAATAATGAATGAGTGATCAACTTGTACGACCTACAAATGAATATTGAGACACGTAACAAATGAATTACAAGAGTAATTTGAGTCTCAAAATTCATAATCCAGTACACTTTTTAAAAAATTTCTTCATTGTTAAAAGTTTTCCAGGTACTTTGCTCATCTTGCATCACAAAATTCAGAACAACATGACAATGGCACGGGGCAAACATTTGGCAAAGTTGCTAGTAGAGAAACAAGTGACTTAAAGGGATCTAGTAACTTCATTGCCAGTGCAAAAAGTGATGAATGTCTGATGCAATGCATATCATTGTTATCTGATATGTCCACACGGTATTGTGTGAAAATTTTAAGTCAAATGGACGTTGCATGGCTGAGTTATGAGCAAAAATGCAAAGAGATACTCAGTAACTCAATGCATTCACTTTGTACATGGTTCTAAAACTCCCCCGAGTTTTTGAACACTGAACACTTCAATCGCACATATCTTTGTAACGAAAAGGAAATTTGAAAAACAGAAACCTGTTCTATGATTTTACTGTCAATATGAATACAACAAGGTATGAGGGAGCCACTAGAATTCAAATTTATTTTTTAGGATTTGGACAATGTTACTAAGTCCCTTTTAAGTATTAGCAACAAATATCTCACTCTGTTGAGTACGGCTAGCATGATGTTGAGTGTCTGCATGCCAGGTTCAATCAGTCGTTGCCGGTTTGCCTTCACCTTGGCGCAATAGCTGAACAGCTTGAGCAGGACGGTCAGCAGCTGCTGGCCTCTGACCAGGTCATTCAGGTAGGCCAGTCTACAAGCAGAATATAATGATAATAAAAAAAAATCAAAATCAATAGTGTCGGTATAAATTCTGTAAGTTTTGTGTAGTAATCGTCATTCTTGCCCTGACAAAGACCCTGCTAGGATTGAAAGCTAGGCTGTACATGACTCTCAAATCAAAAGCAAATACAACAACAACTACAAATTAGCAGTGTCAATTACAATAATCAAGCAGGACAGTCAATAGCTGATGACCTTTTACCAGGTTACTCAGATAGTTCCAGACTATAGCAGAACATAATTATAATAACAATCATGATAAAAACGGTGAACAATGATAATAAAATAGCATTGTCAACAGCAATAATTCCACCCTGGTTCCCATGAAAGGCGGATTATGCAAAAGTTTCTAAAGCATAGCTTCGTTCTACCAAACTTTTCACTGCAACTCTACACTGGAGCGTAAAAATACGAACCCTTCACAGCGTGACCGCACATGCTTATATAATAAGTACAAATGCTATTTGATCGCCCCTTCATAAGTTCTATTGTCTTGTAGCAGGCTGTCGCAAGTCGTCGCATGTGCATATGTGACTGCTCCATAAGCAATCAGGTTAACTCACCTGTGCAGCATAACTGCAAGTCCATCGCACTGGCTCATCACTGTGGACAACTTGTATACCTCCTCATCATTCGTGTCTTCATCTGAACAGAACAATGGTAGAAGAATGAAGCAGAAGTTTAATGAAGAAAGAAAAGTGCTTTATCAATAATACATTATATAAAAACTCACATTTAAATGAATTACTGAAGGTGTTGTTTAAAACACAAAGCACAAATAAATGTTTCTCTCTCTTTCAACAATCTAAAAATGGATTAATATAATTTTGAACAAACAGAAGTGTTTTGGAATGTTTTTGAAAGGTGTCAAAGCATTATTGCTGCAGCATGAAACTTTGGCGATGAAGATTCAATGAGGTACCATATTTGCCAATTATTAAATGCTTCGGTGTATTAACCGCCTCCCTAACTTTGGGGGTTTTCCATTAAAACAAAATTTGTTTTGATAGTATAATTCCTGATTTTAAGATGGTCAAAATGTGCCGAGGATAAGTATAAACATCCTTCTTTTCAGAGACTTAGGGTCTATGAAATTGTCTTAAATTTACTGAATACTCTGAAAATAAAGGAAACTATGAGCCCCTTCCACGATCAATCCATAATATTTGTTGACCTAAGCAACATACAACATGGAACACTAAAAAACAAACTTGTTTTCCTAAATTAGGCATTTTGCGTGTACAATTTTCCCATCTCCGTGTATTAACCGCTCCCCCCTTTTTGGAGGTTCTCCCAGCAGAAAAAAGGTGCAGTTAATACACCAACAAATACAGTATTTCTTCCGTCAAGAGCAATTGAAGAATTAAAACAATGGCAAACCAATAAAGAAATGTTTACCATAATGAGATAAATTATGTATCATAAATCAAGTTCATACCATTCGGGTTGTCAACCGATTCGATGAACTCCTCGGTGGCATCGCCAAGGAGACCTCTCATCCGGTAGATGATACGCATCGGTTCACCCTGCCAATACAACAACAACATTTATCCATCAACTGGTTAGATGATACATATTGGTTCACTCAGGCAATACAAGAACAACATTTATCCATCATATGCTTCTTAAGATAAACATACAATAACAAAAACAGAATTCAAGTAGCGAAAGGGATGCACATATACAGTATTGAATTGAATTGAACTTGATTCTCCACTTTCATAAAAAACAATATGATATATTTTTACAAATATAAAACAATACATAAAATACATTACAATCACAGAATAAACAAAGAACTTATAAACAGACAATCCTCAGGGCAATGGAATACAATACTCACACACACACACACACACACAAACTTAATCAATCAAAAATAACGAAGAAAAAAAAATGACTAAAATGACTACAAATTTACTAAAACACAAGAGAGAGAGAGAGAGAGAGAGAGGGGAAAAGCTGTTGCATCTAAATTTGTAGCATTAAGGATGATTTGAGCTTTCTTTTCCTTACCTCATTCTCTGGACACCATATCTTCTTGTACACGTCTTTGACTGGTAGGTCCAGGCTGATGATCTTGCTGTTCACCAACAACTGCAAAGTTTTTTCATTAAAAACAGGCAAATAACTCAAATTTTATATACTGTAAAAATGGAAATTTTTGCGCGATTGGTTTTTCACGCCCTGCCTAAAAAATGCATTTTGCTTACTGTATACGCCAATATTTTTGCGTACAGATATTTTCGCGATTTTGGAGTAAATCTCACATTTCACAAAAATTACCACTTATTCAGTATTTCTAATTTCGTGGACATCACCTGTGCACACGAAAATATGCGCATTTTAACATAATATTTGTGCGCTTTTATTTTCTCGCCTTACCGGTTGAGTGCGAAATGAGTGAACATTTTCACTTTTACAGTAAGTGTTTGCTGTAACTTTGATAAGAATTTGTAATAATTTTCTTAATGAGAGAATTTCAGTATTTAACGTAACAAAACAATTAAGTAATTATAAATAATAATCAAGACAACACTGAAGATTTGTTCATACACATTTGGCACAGACAAAGATGTACATATGACATGGATAATAACGTAATAGGGTTAACAATTATGGTATAAGATCAGAAAGAATTTATGTTTTTAGTACTAATTTCCAGAAAATTAGTTACAACACACTAACATGGCACTGGTAAAAAGTGTTTGCAATTACCTCCATTCCTGTATCATCTTCCAACAGGGCAATCAGCTCACAATCTGTAGAGGGGAACAAAATTTTTGTATTACCCAACAAAATTGATCACGCAATTCAAGAATTTCAACACAACTGAATCCTCCTATTCAAAAACAAATATCAAAAGTCACAAAATGATTCACAAGTTCTAATTGGGCAAGGAAAGCTCAAGAATTTATTCAATAATTTATTTGATAAGCAGGGCTCTATTTACGAAAGCCCGCTAGCTTAGCGACTTGCTAAGTCATGCTGGATGACCTGACTTAGATTTATGTCAGATCTTTCAGTTGCTAACAAAGGTTAACTTAGTGAGTACCCTATTGGCGTACCCTTCTGACCTTAGTTGGGGACTAGGAAAACTACTTATTGCTCAATTAACTGCACATCAAAAATACACTTCACAAAACTAAGCGAGCAGGGATTAATGAATATGGGGCCAATGGCCAAGGACCACAACCCAGCACCAGCCCTAGTTAATCTTTACGCTTGAATGAGCAAGGGTGGTTTGTTTGCTCTGCCACAATTTGTTAATTCTAGTGTATTCTAGTTATTCTAGTGTACTGACCTCGATGAGTCAGAAGCAATTATGCTAATTACCATCATGGCACATGTTGCTGGTCATTAATCCTGGCGATGGGTCTGGGTCTCTACCCTGAGCTTTGGCCAAACAGATGGCCAAAATGACACATCATACAACCACCATAGATGTCATCCATTCTTATTCATTAAGGGAGTTTCAAGTGGCCAATGTAAGAGTTTCTCGTGGACATTGGCATCTGGCAATAAAATTGATTAAATTACCTCTGCAGATCTTGTTCTTGACATCTCTCATCAAAGGCCCGAGATCAGGTTCGTTGGAGCTATAGGGGTTGCCCTGCATACGTCCCTGAAGGAAGTCCTCCTGCTGCGGGTCCTTCTCTAAGGTCACAAAGAACTCTCCAACTTCATTCTCCTCCTAGAAACACGACAGAGAGTAAAGAATCAACTGAATGGGAAAGGCACTCTGTAGACTGATCATGTTCTTGACATCTCTCATGAGAGACCCAAGTTCTCATGAGAGAGCAGAGGTTAGGTTCGTTGGAGCTATAGGGGTTGCTCTGCATACGTCCCTGAAGGAAGTCCTCTTGCTGCCGGTCCTTCTCTTAGTTTAACATCATTCTCCTCCTAGAAACATGACAAATAAAGTAAAGAAATCAACTGAATGAGAAAGGCACCCTGCAGACAGGTCTTGTTCTTGACAGCTCTCATGAGTGGGATGCGGTCAGGTTTGTTGGAGCTGTAGGAGTTGTCCCTGGATAAAATTTCTGCTTGCTGTGGGTCCTTTGCTAGAGTCACAAAAAACTCCCCAACTTCATTCTCCTCCTAGAAACAAACAGGGAATAAAGAAATCAACTGAATTCGAAAGGGACTCTGCAGACTAATACTGTTCTTGACATCTCTCATGAGAAGACCATGGTCAGGTTCGTTGGAGATATGGAGTTGTCCCTGGATAAAATTTCTGCTTGCTGCGGGTCCTTCGCTAAGGTCACAAAGAACTTCCCAACTTCATTCTCCTCCTGAAACTAGAAATGAGATGAGATCAAGGTAAATAGAGTGTACAGTCAGCTTTTTGCAACATAATGCATTCTCCTGCAGATACACACACACAAACAGAACAAATACCTATATAAAAACAAAGTAATTTATTTCTGTCACCTAACAGTAGCGTCTTGCTCTTAGGATATAACCCAATCCTCTATCAAATGTCTAGGAACTATGACTTACTGGGTAGATGATGCTGCAGAGACGTTCAAAGATGAAGACGGGAGTGCGCAGGTCATCTAATCCATACCGCTTCACCGTGTCCACACAGACCTCCATGAATGCCCGGGTTTCTTTCTCGGTACCTGGAATTTAAAAAATGGATGACATTTGAAAGCTTGCCAATATTTTAGCCTAAGCTTAGGTAATATACATGTAGCTTACACAAGAGTAATTTTATATGACATCCCAGCAAAAGTGTTAAAATATATTTTGATGGTAATTTTGTCACAGCATATTTTTTATTTTCCTTGAAAAGAAAGATGTTATTTCTGCTAGAAGCTCAGTAGTGATCTTGCTCCAAATAGGTACAAATGGACTTGCAAAACTAGATAGTCTGATGGTACTTTTTTTCTTAAAAAGAAAGTCATTATTACCTGATGTCATCTCTTCAAGAAGCTCCAGCAGTGTCTGTTGGGTCTCATCGACTAGCTTGGTCCTCTGGACCACCAGCTTCCTCAAGGCCAAGTAGCCGTGCAGGACTGGGCCCAGCAGTTTGGACTTGTAGTGGCGGCGGATCGTGGGTACGTCCAGGAATGAAGCCAGCAGATCTATATTGGGGAAACAAAACAAATATTTAAACCTTTCAGTTTCAAAGCAATTAATGGCTATCCACAGTTTCTAAGTTTCTAAGCTCCAGCAGCGTCTGTTGGGTCTCATCGACTAGCTTAGTCCTCTGGACCACCAGCTTCCTCAAGGCCAGATAGCCATGCATGACTGGGCCTAGCCGTTTGGACTTGAAGTGGTGGCGTATTGTGGGTACGTCAAGGAATGAAGCCAGCAGATCTACATTCACATGGGGAAACAAAACGAATGTTTAAACCTTTCAGTTTTAAAGCAATTAATGAGCAACATACAGTTAAACTATCACGAAGCTCCAGCAGCGTCTGTTGGGTCTCATCGACTAGCTTCGTCCTCTGGACCACCAGCCGTGCAGGACTGGGCCTAGCAGTTTGGATCGTGGGGACGTCCAGGAATGAGGCCAGCAGATCTACATGTACATTCACAAGGGGGAACAAACCAAATGATTTAACTTGTCAGTTTCAAAGAAACTAATGGCTTTCCATAGCTTCCAAGTCCAACGTCAGTTTCAAAGAAACTAATGGCTCTCCTTAGTTTCTAATTCAACATAGAGTTAAATTATTAAAGTTGTCACTTTCAAAGAAAATAATGGCTATCCATAGCTTCTAAGTCCAACATAGATTTGAATGATTGAACTTGTCAGTTTCAAAGAAACTAATGGCTTTCCATATATTTTAAGTCCAACATAGAGATAAATTATTAAACTTGTCCGTTTCAAAGAAACTAATGGTTCTCCATAGTTTCCAAGTCCAACTTCGAGTTAAATTCGACTTTGGATCATTGTGAACACCCCTGCTCAATTTATAGCCGAGCTAATTTTTCATTTAAATCTGAATAAGTAAGTGAACTAGCATATGAACCCCTTGAAAACAGAAAATTTATGGATTGTGTACAAAATGCATAGAGATTTCATAAACTAATAGAAAACAGGTTAAAAAGCTTTGTGTGTCACCTGTGAGCATCTTGAGGGCATATCCCTGGGAGAGGTCAGAGGTCAAAGTAGTCTCCTCAAGCCTGGACAGCACGTCAATCTCCTGAGATGACAAACATGCAAATAAAGAGAAAACAATGGAAAGAGGAATTCAATTAACCTGTTCGGGTAGGCTATGTACAAAGTATATGGATATTTAAGTTTCTTGTAGTAAACGGGTTGATCACATGTACTTGCATCGATCGATGCAGAGTTTGATTTTGATAAATGCGCTTCACCATTAACAGTTAAATGCTGAATGCTAGTGAATGTTTAATCTGATGTTAACATAATTATATAATTAAATAGCGCAAATTGCAAAAAGCCTCTAGGCTCTTACAAATACATTTTGCATAGAATTAACAAAACAACTAATTTAGGGTAAATGTCTTCATATTGCAGAAAAATTGGCAATTACCATGGCAATGAGGTCTGCAAGATGTGGCAGCAAGCCCTTGGCGGCCAGGTAAAGCTTCCAGTGGTCAGCCTTGGTCAGGCGCTGATACAGAGACAGGAACTCTTGTGCACTCTCTCCACTAGGACCAACTTGGTCCAGATAGCTGGTCAAAAGGTCCAGCATCTGCTGTTTACGGCTGGTCACCTAGAAAGGAAAATAAATAGAAAGAATGTTATTTAGTAGTCCCAAACTTTAGTGAGGTGCTGATACAGAGAAAGAGACTCTTGTGCATTCTCTAGCATCTGCTGTTTACGACTTGTCACCTGGAAAGGGAAATAAATAGAAAAGAACACTATTTAAAAGTCCTAAACCTAAGTCACTGGTACATCAACAGGAACTCTGGAGAACTCTCCTATTTATGGTAGTACAATAAGGAATATTCAAATTGAAAGTCGGGCTTATTTTCCCGTGTTCAGGCTTCGTCAGTCTCTGGTATAGCGCCAGGAAATCCTTGGCAGTCCTTCCATCAGGCTCAATTTGGTACAGAAAGTTGGTCAACAGGTCAATCTCTTGAAGATGGGCAGATGAAAAGAAGACGAAGGATGAAGAGAGAGAACAAGAACAGTTTTTCTTACCTGACACAAGTTCTCGATGATGTTGGAAGCCACCTGTCTAGCAGCTCTCGATGAGGGGGAGAAGAGGACCCGACACAGCCACGTGGTTCCCCCGAGGTTCAGGGTTCCCGGAGACCGCTTCACACCCACCAGCCAGCGGCGGCCGTATTTCTCCATCAGGTACTTGTCTCGCGCCTCTCGAGAGGATGCCTTCTTCTGCTGCTCGGCAGCTTCGGCAGGATCACCTGTTGGGGTCAAGGGTCAAGGTTCAAAGTTCAAGGTTCAAAACAAGTTTATTCAGTCAAATGATTAGCAACCAAAGACTGCATTGCTCATTTGTTACGTATGAAGATTTATAATACATTAAGTTATTCAAATTATAGATTCATTTATAGATTGGAGAAGGGAAAGTTAAACACAGGAATTACCAAGGGACCGGTCCCCTTTAGTAGACTTTAGTAGACGTGTGGCCAAGGGCTAATGAATCAGATAGGCATGGGAAGGACTTTAACTTTATCTTTAACTTTAAGCTGGGCCACAGGGCAACAAGATTAACTTCCAGCATTGCATAAACTTTAAAGCACCAAATATCATACGACAATCACAACAGTTAATTTCTAAATCTTTAAGCAAAACAATAGCCGAGAAATTGTCATTGAGCTTTCACTAGATATGGACCAATCAAAGGTAATATAAATCATGATGAAGAAAGCAGCCAAATAAAAGAAAAAAAAACAACAACAACAAACAAAACAAATTATGAAGAAACATATTAATGTCTGGCAAATCTATTTTGATCACATGTTTGATCAAATCTTATCAATGTAAATACAATGTCTTACCGGTGGAGTTGGAAGGAACTCTGGCTTTCCAATGCGTGTAATCCATCTCTCCTAGTCCCATCCACTGAGCTGTGCTGATGTATACATCACTGCCAGCTGGTTTCACCGTGCTCAGATTATCAACCGTCTTGTCCTGGAATGAAAATATGATTATTAAAAGTTATATCAT
>JAUELG010082100.1:2867-17342 GCA_031471515.1 Dendraster excentricus | reverse complement strand
ATCAAACCTGTGATTACAGATGAAGCACAACATTTTGTCAATGTCAGGTTGAAAATCTGCTTGCCCGATCGGGCCAGTAAAACATGACTTTTATACATTTTGCTGGCCCTGAGTGCAATTTCACTGGCCCTGGGCCAGCGGGCCAGTAAGAGTGTCGAGCATAACAAGGCTACACATGGCTTTCCATAATACATGAGTCCAACTTAAAGTTAAAGGGGTAGTTAAGTTTTGGCAAGGCTGAACTTAAGTAACCAAACCAGGACAGGAACGTTATAAACTACTATTTATAACTCCACCATGCTCGAAAGTTATAGAAAATTCCAAACGACTAAGTAAAAAGCCTGTTATCATTCAAAAAGCCCCATTTAAACACAAAACGGCTTTGTTTTCAACTGGTTTTCTTACAGAATTATGCAACAACTATTTAAAAAATACTTTTGACAATTTTGGAAAAAGTGTAAGCATTTTTTTATTTTTTGAAAAAAATTGTCTAATTATTTGGGCCCGGGTATAAATCATTATGTATCTTTATAGACAGGTTTGAATATGTATTTATCCCGTTCGTTCAAGACTGATCGACTTCTTCATAACGTGCATTCTCTAAGTATTCGGGGGACCAGTCTTGAAGGGGTTTAAAGATACATGTGATATGAAATCAACCCGGAATAGTAACATGTCTGCATGGAGGACAAGCAAAAGATTTATAAATGAAACTGCTGAGCAGAAGCCTACGTCTGTGATGGTCATATCACAGACACAGTTGTGCGTAATACAAGCCTAGCAATGTGAGAGGATATTAGGCCCCACGCTTGAGGCATACATTAACCCTACCTCACCCACAGATACAATCTCAGTGGTATGAGAATTGGGGCTAAAAGACTGAATATGGCGGCTGTCAAAATGCATCGCTAACCCATGACAAGAGCCTAGTTATGTGTGTGCATGTGTATTGATATTTATAGAAACTTTAACCCATTCACACAACTGGTCCTAATGTACTGTGGCTTGAGTCTATGGAGAATGCATGTTGAAACAAATCTAAATCATCTTTAATTGGTTAATTGCAATTCTATGGCAGAGTTCTCACAGGTTCACCTCTCCATGCTTTGAGCACTGATTACCATGTACGCTGGTGTGCTTTACATGCCAAACTGCACACATGTTGCATTGTCAAGTATCCCTACAACTGCACCATGCCCACCCGGCCGATCCTTGTATCCAACCTTAAAGTGCTATTCTTTACATACGCAGCTTAATATCACTAATATGTAATAACATACACTGTGTTTTCTGAACATTCAAGACACACATCAAAATCGTTGTAGGACAATGCTTCATAACGTTAGGCGAGTTAGGTGAGGAAGGCATTCAATCAATTGTTGGGCAAGGTTTATTCCACAGTTCATCTTGTAGTTCACAGCCTTTTCTGTATCATGCTACATTTTCAGAAATTTATTAATAATTTTTTTAAATATCTATTGCAGAAAAAATCTCAATTTGTTTTTTTCACAACTCCCTAAATTAGAACCATACAAAATGTGAGTAAACACCATCCTCTTTCTCAAGGGGCGATACACTGGCAAGGGATGGGTTAAGAGGCACAACACGTAGTTGGGGCCAGACACTTGGCTTACTCTGCTGCCGGAAGGTATGAGGAGAGAAAGAGGGTCGGGAAGGATGCATGGTGTAAGGTAGACGGCAGAGCAAGTCTCAATGCAATGCAAGACCAAGTGTTCAGCATTCTACAAGCAATGCATGTTTGCAATCCATACAAAATGGCTGACATATCAAAAGCCGTTCAAGACTGGTCCCCAGAATATAGATGTTATACCAAATCAAATGGTCCTGCACAGGTTAAAGAGGTAGTGCAGATTTGGAACGGCTGAACTAACCAAAACATGCACAGCAACATTACAAACTAATATTCATAATGGCCACCATGCTAACAAGGTAAACAAATGTACAAACAACTAAGTAAAAAGCCTGTTATCATCCAAAAAGTGTCATTAAAACACAAGAGGGCATCTGTAATAAGGCATTGGTTCCAACAATTTTTCATGCAAAATTATGGATGTGATGCTTTGTGGAAATAATGAATTGATAGAGAGGTCATCAACAACTATTTAAAATCCACTTTTGAAAATTTCTGAAAAAGTGAAAGCATTTTTGCATTTTTTTCAAAAAATCATTATTATTTGGGGTCCAAATAAATATGATTGAACATTTTTTATTGGTATTTCAGTATTTCTGAACCGATTTTTACCCAATAAAGTTTATTCTGCCATTAAAATTGAATGTAATTTCAAATTTGACACTCAAGTTTTTGTACAGCGCCCTCTCTACCAAAACTGAACTACCCCTTTAAGATGTAATGTTAAGCGAAGGATCTTTGTAAAACACCCACTAATCTCTATGTTAGGAGGCTCATGAAACATGGAGTGAGCTATGCACACAAAGACTAGATGAAAAGGCCTATCCATGTTGATTAAAATGGTTGCCACTTTTAGCTCTTGAACAAATGATGACAAGGATTTATCTTGATTTATCATAATATATTTGTTTACACCACTTAGCCTTTGAAGATATAGGATTATGGTATATACGAGTATTTTCAGGAGTAGTCATCAATGGGTGAAACTCACATCTCTAATATCTTCATCATTTAATATGTAAAGTGTGCGTCTCTAAATGTTGTTGTTATTCTGCTTTTCTGCTGAATAAGACATCAGTACAGATCGTCTTTACCTAGGCGGTCACCATAAGATTATTGGATTAGGAAGAGAATACTGCGATGTGGAAACCCAGTCTTGAGATATACTGCTTTTATGCATGCAATGATTAAGGGTTAGACAGGAATATTGATGCAATAGAAAACCAGGGATGATTGATTTGTGCATATTATGTGTAAAGTCTTAGTACATCCATCTTATATCTGTGTGTAAGCAATACATAGAACCTGTAAATGTGTGGTTTTCCGTTTGAATGTGTGCATATATGTGTTTGCATGTTTGATAAATGTGTTTACATAAATACATATTTATATTTGTATATGCTGTCTGTCTGAGTGTAATATGATACTTTTATACAATGCAGCCAATATGTGCATGTGTATTTGTTTGCATGTGTGTGTGTGTATGCGTATGTGTGTATTTTGTTTGTTCAACCTAATACATGCATGTTTTCCTTGTTAGGCATCATTAGAGTATACTGTGTTTGTAACTTATGTGCATTTATGTGATTGCAACTTGTAGCATGCATAATTGCATTATGTGTTACAATGTATACTGCATTTTTCATTAAATCAGTTTTTCAGTGTGTTCTTTTCATATATTTTTTAGTACATATACATTAAATTTATGTGCTTGGCTCTTAATATGTATATGAGCCTTTTGTATTTGATGTGTACTTATGTGTACATCTATATTATACTGTGTATCTGATTACAGATGCGATGAGTTTGCACATTTTAGAATTGCAGGTGTATATGCATGTGTTTGTCGATTCGTTAGCTGTAGATCTGTCTTATGTCCTGTAAATGTTCAACATTAGAGAAGAAATCAGGAACAAAAAAGAAGATGATGTTGCAACACAAGCAATTTCCCTTTTATGGTATATCCACTGCTCATCATGAAAGTTAGCTCTGAGATGCAATCTTACATGCTGAACATCTGAACATGCATCCTAGCCTTACACAGTGTGCGTGAAAAGCATCCTCATAATCTATAATGCCCCAAGCTCTCTTACATCTTGATGGGGCACTTCATGGGGGCGAATCCTGTCATTGGTAGCAAGGAAGGAATACAACCAGGCGCATGGGATAAATGCCCACCCCCTCCCCTCTCCCACATAACCCCCGCCCCCCCCCCAAAAAAAAAAAAAATAATAATAATAATAATAATTGAATAGGATCTAGGATGCCTCAGCAAAATGTCATTTATATGACTCCCATTTCTAAATACAAATCTTTCTTCCTTGTGCCACCTCACCCCCCCTTTTTTTCCTAAAAGAAAAACAACAACAAAAACAAAAAGATGGCCCCTAATTGCCCTCCCTACTGCAAAACCCCTGGCTGTGCCGTACGGCTCCCTAGGGCCCATTCTCATTGAATTAACGAAGGGCTGGTTATTAGTGCATAAAAGATTGAGGAAGATCCCATGCACCTTAAAGGGATAGTTGAGTTCTGGTAAAGAGAGCGCAGTTTTGGTCAAACTAAATGTTAGCGACCAAAACCTGCAACATTACATCACAAACTAATAGTGATAACTCTACCATGCTTGAAAGGAATTCAAAATTACAAATGACTAAGTAAAAAGCCTGTTGTCATTCAAATAGAGCAGTTCAAACCTAAGATGGCCCTCCCTGAAAACTCATTTGTTTAAACCATTTTGAATAAAATCTTGTACATGATGTGAAGTTTTATAAATATAGTGATTAGATAGAGAGATGATCAACAACTATCAAAAACATTATTTTGAAATTTTTTAAAAAGAGGAAGCATTTAAAAAAAAATTTGTAATGGTTTGTTCAAAATTCTCTAATAAATATGGGTTTTGTTTATGAATATTTTAGTAATTTCTGAACAAATTTTGATCAAATAAAGTATATTCTGTCATTAAAATATTATGTTCTTTCTAAATTTACAGCCAGTTTTGCATTATCTCTCTCAAAAAAAAATATTACGTGTATCGCCCTCTCTACCAAAACTCAACTTTCCCTTTAAAGGGAAATGTTAGTGTTGGGGAAAATCACAATCACATGCATGAAAATAACATCAACTGTGCATATTACAGACAGAAAATCACAATCACATGCATGAAAATAACATAAACTGTGCATATTACAGACAGAAAATCAATCATCTAATATTGAAGGTAACATATGGATTCAAATCATTAAAATATGTGTCCACAGGCCAAATATTGTACAGATTGAAGTATCTTGTTCAATGAAGATTATATATGATATTGTACCTTTCAAAAAGGTGATCTAGACCTCACAAAGTATGACAAAGACATCTTTATTCATGTTTTTCAAACAGAGCAGTATATCTCACACATATTTCTGTGAAAGTTTTCTACATCACATATGACATTTTGCCTCTAATGTCAAATAATTCAATACAAATTACATCCGCCCCCCCCCACAATTAGTTAATACCAAATTTGCATCACAGGATACTACACGGTTCAACTTTGTTGAACTACATTAGCCCCCACTACGTTAGCATCCACTACATTCAACTACACTTGCTAACGGCTTTATGACCACACCTTATGTGCCTATAAGCCCTGGGGTATATACATCATGTCCCTTTCTACAAATGTAGGGGGACACCAAAATGGAGTGGCATACTTCCAATAACAAGAAGAATAAGTTATAATAATAATAACTGAATGAAACATCTTTTACTTTCAAATATAAAACCAAGATCATCAAGTTTGATTAAAATAGTTTTTGTTCTAGAATGAATTTGGTCACACTGTTTGGATTTTTGACTAAGTTGAATTTAAAAAAAAACATTTGGCCAGGAAAAGTCTCCTGTTTTATAGCATTAAGCAGTGAGAAATGCATATTTACCAACTGTGACAAAATTACAAGCCAATATTTTATTAAACTTGGAAAAATTTAAAAGCCAACATTGTGACAGATTGCACCCTAGCACAAAATCTACCTAACCAAAATTGCTGATCTTGGTATTATTTATCTCGGTTATAGATGTCCTATAAAGTAAAACTATCCCCATTACTATTGGAATGTTTTTCATATTAAGTCATTGCATGTTTTATGGGCCACCCTGTACAGCCCTTAAGAGAGAAGCATCGCCTTTACTAGCACACTGCCTGCTATCCATCATGCATGCATGGAGTCCTGCTTAGGCCACACAAACTCATCAGTTATTCATGTTTAAGGCTTCATCTATTTATGGTTAATTTGTAACAGGTGTTCCAATTTCATGATTCAAGCATTACATACCTCACATATTTATTAATTCCTATCCCATGACAGTCATTATTGTGTAGAGAGTCTTTTATTATACCATTAAGACCAAAACACCTTAATATTCAATACTACATGCTATTTATATTAAAATCCTTTATTTATGTGTGTTCATTAGGTGTTTATAATCAGGTTCAAGTCAAGCTATTCACAAAACATGTCTTCATTTATTGTATTTGCCTGGACTAAAAATGAAAGGATCGTGTTGTGGTACATGGCTATCTAAAATCGCCTTGAAACCTTCCAGTTGATTTCCTACTTCATTTGAATAATAATGATATACACTTTTATCACCTGGATAGGTTAAAAGTCTAGCTGAAGGACAAACGCTCAGGCTGAGGTCTATTGAGAATAGGTCAAACAATATCAAATTAATCTGAATGTGTTAAGATGGGAAGATGGGTACATATATGGGTACATTCATGATTTGAATCAAAGAAGAACAGATGAATATAATCCTTTGTGTAAGATGATGATACAGTAAACCGGTTCCCTCACACATATTCGGATTCCCATAGATACTATGTGGGAAACTAAGTTCCGATGGGCAATGGGTTAATAAACAGAAATGGCCTAATAAACATCTATTAATCTATTAATAGGACCCATAAGTATGCTCCTGGGTAGCAGGCCAATGAAATGCATTAGAGTGAGAGCAACAGAAAATCAATCTAATTAATAAAGCATCAAGGATGAAAGATATAGTTTGGCCCAATTAATCTAGGAAGGACCCACTAATTGGAATTAATATAAATGTGGGAGTGAAAAACATCAATACATCTCAATGAACAGCATGTACGGTAAGAAAGTACTTCACATGTACATTGATGGATGGGTAACTGAACAATGGCATGATGGATTGATGGATGGATGGATGGATGGATGGAGGGATGTATGAATGGATGAATGGATGGGTGGATGGATGATTGGATGGATGGAGGGATGGATGGATGGAGGGATGGATGGATGGATGGATGGATTTATGGAAGAATGGATGGATGGGTTGATGGATGGATGGATGGATGGATTTATGGAAGAATGGATGGATGGGTTGATGGATGGATGGATGGATGGATGGATGGGTGGATGATGGATGGATGGATGGATGGATGGGTGGTTGGATGGATGGATGGATGGATGGATGGATGGGTAGGTGGATGGATGGATGGATGGAGGGAGGGAGGGATAAATGGATGGATGGAGGATGGAGGGATGGATGGATGGATGGATGGAGGGAGGGATAAATGGATGGAGGATGGAGGGATGGATGGATGGATGGAGGGATGGATGGATGGATACATGGATGGATGAATTGATGGATGAATGGATGGATGGATGGAGGGAGGGAGGGATAAATGGTTGGATGGAGGAAGGAGGGATGGATGGAGGGATGGATGGATAAATGGATGGATGGATGGATGGATGGATGGATGAATGGATGGATGTATGGATGGATGGATGGATGCATATATGAATGGATGGATAAATAGATGGATGGAAGAATGAATAGATACAGATATATATAGATAGATGGATGGATGTATGTGCTGTCATGTATAGAAAGAAAAGCAACGTTAGAGTCAGTATTCACCAATTACCATAATCTACTACAGATGTGAATCTATTCTGGAAAACATTGTTACAGCATGTAATGTAGGTTATTAGTACCATGTAGCATGTCTACTGCCATCTATGGTCAGAAGGCTGTACAATACACAACTTCAAATATTATGCAAAGTAATGCTGCCAAACTGAACAGCAGATGATCAACTAACGACAATGTATTATGTCTGCTGCCATCTATAGACTAAACAAGAGCACAGTCAACATCTACTGCTGATGGAAATCAACTTTTCACGAATGGAAAGGGCAATGCAGCCCTCTACAGGTGAAACACAGCAAAGTCAAGAAATAACAGCCAATTTGAAGTATGGTGAACTACAATGTTATATTGATAATATCTGTTCAACTTTACTACATAAACAGTGAACAAAGTTTGAGACAATTCTGATACTGGCACTTCCTTGTTACTCTGTCCTCTCATTGCTCTCTTCTGCTTTTTTATGTATGACACTTTTTAAGGTTTTTAGTCCCTTCTTCAGCCCCAAATCTACCTTGCTTTTATTTTTGTTTTATTTTTCGTAGATTTTTGTTGTTGATTTCCCCTCAACTTCACTTCTTGCTTTATTAAATTTAATTCAAAAATATTTCTTTATTTCTTTTTTTTTAACACAGTACTTATCTGTTTGGCTTTTGTATTTCTTTGTATTTTGGAATCTAGTTAAATCTTCTACATTTATTGTTTTATTTAATTCAAGCATATTTGTTACATTAATGTACAGTGAACTAGTATATTGTTTTCCTTCTCTGTTAATAATAATAGTAAACCATTTTTATATAGCGCTTAACACATAAGCACAATTGCATGTCTCTATGTGCTTATTACCCTTGGTCATAGGGTACAGGTCAAACCTGCTCAAATATATTGCGCACAATCTCAACTCCCGGGGAGCATACTAGACAATGGCAGCCATATGATAGCAACCAGGCTAATTAACACCTGACCAAGTACCAATTTATACATACTCCTGGGTAGACAGCAGCAATGTGGATTAATTGTCTTGCTGAAGGACAACCAGAGTGGGCAGGGTTTAAACTCGAGATCTCTAGATCAGAAAGCGTGTGCTCTACCGATCTTGCCACACCACGTCGTCTTCTGATGCACACTACGTTACACTACTTTACACTTTGTGCATAATTCTTCATTAGTATTCTGTTCCAGTGGCTTCTTTCTTCTCAGTATCCTACACCCCTGCCCACTTGTTGTATTATAACAACCTCTTATGGTGGTGTTTATACTATAAGAGCTACATGTTTATCACATTATTATTATTGGAGTGTCATGGTATAATGTTTTGGGTCATTGTCTCTAAATACGATAGTCATAGGTTCAATTCCCAACCGCTGCAAATGTGTCCTTCACACAAAATACTTTATCCACATTTGCGGCTCTCATCCCAGGTGTAGTAAATGAGTACTTGACAAGAATATGATTCTTAAAACGCATAACACTATACCATCTCTATGCGTGTAAACAAAGGAATGTATTCCTTGAAATGCTTGAGTGCTTGAGTAAGTCTGAAATGCTTCAGCGCTTGAACAAGGCTGCTCGGCTAAAGCCAAGATAATAATATTCAGATCATTTTGAGATTTAACTGTAATACAGCATTATATAAAGATGGACAATCACTATTACTATTCATCATCCTCGTCATCATCAACATTCTCCCCCTCATAATCACCATCAATATTATAACAATAAAGCCCTTTCATGCCCTGTATTTACCTTGTCCTCTCCTTCTACACGTAACTTAACAAACACACAAATAACCCGCTAAGCAGACTAACCCACCTGCATGACTTGTCTGAAACAAATAACCCAATATGCACAAACTTAACCCACATAACACTTAAGATCCTCGAGGGCAGTTTTATTTTTGCGAGGGACATATTTTCCCGAAGCACGTAGTGCTGAGGAAAAATATAGTATTCCGAGACAAAAATTAAAACTGCCAAGGGAAATTAAATGTTATGTGTTTCCTGAAGAAAAAAGTCAATATCTGTTATATTATGATGACCGATATTGATACAAATCAAGATAAATATGAAAAATAAGGATAATAGAAAATTGTGCGCTCTCACCATTTTTAGTTTGCTTTCTTGATTCCAGTGGCAGTGTCAGAAATCCGTAAAATTGTGGTGAAAATGTACAATATTTCTAAACGTACATTCCAACTCCACAGTATAAGTTTGGATTATAACACAAAGATCCAGTGGTAGTGGTAGAGGTAATGTCAGATGTTAAGAAATCCAGAAATTTATGGTGAAATCCTAGTCTAACTGTCCAATGTACGCAAAGCACTGTCATTGTAACGTCATCAGTAGGGAAAATTAGGGAAATATACTGGCCCCGTTTTAAAACAAACGGAGATATATTTCCCGAAAAATATTTCCTGGGAAATAGAACATTTCTCATCCTTGTAGCGATGGTGACGTGACAGCATTTTGACCAATCGCACACCAGTATATATATAGGTCATATAATAAAGATAGATAACTGACCTGTGTGACTTTGCTGCCCATGACATGTCTGGCTTCCTTGACTGGTTTCAGGATCTTCTGGGCCATCCCGGAGGAGTCAGACTCCTGCTCACCATCTTCCCCATGGTTACACTCTATGGGATGCTCATCTAGACTACGAAGGCTGTGGGTTGACAGGTCTCGGCGCGGCACTCGGTATCGTGTCAGGTCTGAATCTGATGCTGCCGAGGGCAGGCGATTCGCTAAATTTCCTGTAGGTTGGGTATGTTTGTAAAGAAATTGTCTTCATATTATATAACTTTGATGACTAGGGTTTAAATTAAATAACATTGTAAGATATGGTAACAAAAATCATGAAGTACTTTTTTTTTCTTTTTTTTCTTAGAATGCTTTGATAACAAAAAGTGATAACATCGAGGTTAAAAAAAAATAACTTTCCTTCTAAAAGGACAATGGATATATTGACTGGAGATTATATACCAGGTGAAACACACTAGGCAAAGTGAGTGACAAATTATGATATTAATTAATGACTACCTTTTATACCATAGTCAATTACCACAGTCAATTTGCATCACATTTCTATTTCAGGAATATTATATTTCAAAGTGATTCTGGAATAAATCAAAGGCTTCAATGCAATGGACTTTACACAAGTTTTGTTTGAGGTGATACAAGATAACATGATGAGGATATGACTAATAACTTCAGGTGGTGTTATCTTGTTATGGGATATGATAAAGTACAAAATTATTCAACAGTTACACTGAACAAGTAGTGTAACATTTTTGTATAGCCAGGTACAGTACCTATTTGAAGTTGGAATCAGATCAAGCATTTTGAAATAAAACATTTAAACTACATATGATCAGGCATTTCATGTGACTTGTTCAATAACCCGTTTGTGGTTAGAATAAAAATATCCACTGATGGTAGGAAAAGAGTCTTTTAAACATGCACTACTTTCTGAGGGTTGTAATTACCTATTTATGGTGTATGATACTGAACATTCATCAATAAATCAACCGTTTCAATGGGAAGTACAATATGGGACTCCCACGGGTATAAATAAATTACTATTTCATGAGGTTGGATTTTTCTATTCTGGAATATGATACAAATTGATTCATGAATAAATGAACAGTTTCACTGAGAAGCAGTGTACATATTTCCTCTGGTTTGGTTTAACAATTGGACGTTAACAGATGAAAGATGATCTTACATGAATTACAATCATTACATTATGCTGGTCAGGTGGTATTAAACTATTTATGAAAGGCTTCATGTATAAATGAACAGCGTCATGGAAGGCTGTCATTCCTTAAATCCTGTTGCTTGGACTTTTTTTTTGATAAGAAAAGGATGCAGATCTAACTAGAATGTCATGGCCCATTTCTCTTCATTCCATTGGCTATATCCCCTCATATTTTCCTCTACACCATTCAAAGTGGCCACTTCATCAGATGTGTCCGGACGCATCTGGTGAAAATCAGGCCACTTTGAAAGAGATATAACTCTAACAATATTTCAACATGCCTTGTATCCATCTTGACATTCTATTTCTGTACTTCTAGACTTAAACAAGTCAGTAGAAATGTATACTTCGATTTCATCTCTGTGTGTAATATCATCAGCCATTTGTTTTCTATCTGTAAGTTCTTAAAGCATACCGCCACTTAAAAATAATATTCTTATAAAGGTTACATCTTTATTATTTCATTCCATCAACAACTTCACAAGCATACGTTTATGGGTTTGCATGTACAAGACTATTTCGTCCAGAGCGAACAAATCGCCCGGGATTCTATTGTCTCCAAATGTACATGTGGCACCAATGTTTGGCCCGTACGGAACCAGGAAATAGTAGTGGTTCCGTAAGTGGTGAAAATTAATTGCTATGAAATGTTTATGATTTACATGACCCTTTGTAAAATGTTAGGTATCAAAAATGCTACCAAAACATATAATTATGTATGCCAGACCCAGACCCCCTTATAACTTTTTATATCATTTCAATGTGATTTTATTATCAATCTTTCTTGAATGAATTAACTCCCATCCCAGCATGCCAGGTGTATTGCAACGCTTCATACATGATAATAATAATAAGGCATTTATAACGCGCATATCACATATATGTCTCTAATGCACAATGTACTTGTGGAAAGTTGCATTATGTACACATCCGTGGGCATTGCATATCATATGGGTTGTTATACCATTGGTATGGCACTTGGCTTTCAATTAACAGATCCCAAGTTCAAATCTGATTGATGTTCCAGCATTTGTATCCTTCAGCAAGGTTTGAAATTTGCACTACAGCTCTCAACCCAGTGTATTAATGTATGCAACAGTTGCTTGTTTATAAGGCTTGCCCCAATTGCTGAAGACAGCTAGTATGGTCACCAGGAAGGTGAGATAGTGCAGATGGAGGGACAGTACCATAGTACAATATAATTGTAATGTACAATTTGGCATAGCTATACGAGTCAATTCGCAAAACATTGTAAAATGCCAGAATATGATGATGGCATTGATGAAAATGTGAAGGAAAATTTTTTTAAATGTGAAAAGGGAGTGGAGAAATATAGATAATAAGTATTTCTCTTAGATATAAACATGGAGAAATGGATAGACAAAAAGGGACTCTCTCCTTTTCTATGTATGGGGTACTTTTTATATTAAAATGGGACTAAAAAATTAAGAAAATAAAAAGAAGAGGTGGGGAGCAAATATCCTTACACGGTGAAAGAAAACAAAATCAGTAGGACAGTGGCAGCAAAAAAAAACAAAGAAAATGGAGAAGTAAAATAGCAGAAGAGTAGAGTAGCTTCGGGAGATGTTACAGGAAAATGGGAGAAATGGAGAAATTTACTTTTTTCCTACAAAAATGAAGATGAATCGAGAACACACACATTATGTGGTAATAAACAAATAATGGCATAATGGAGAAATTGATGAGCGAGATAGAAAAAGTAAAGGGCACCTTAGGGGGGAATTGACAACAATGAGATGATGAGTTTTCCTGCCTGTTTTGGTAAGTGCTAATTAACAACCAACAGAAGATGGACAAATCTTGGGTGTGAGAACGTGACAGCAATTTGCGCCTGAGGGATTGAAGGTGAAGACGTGTAAAGAGAAGATGCGCTAAAACTGAACACAAAATAAGATGCAGACCCATTTAGCAGGTTGATTCTTTTACCACCTTCCCTCTACAAGACTTGTATATATACCATACTAACCCCCAATTACCAGGTCTGGAACATGCTACTTGCTAGAATTATTATCACTTTATTTTACTAAGAAACTCACACACATATACTTATATACATAGGCTATACTAAGGAAAAACATCTACCTGCCGCAAAATAAATATTCTTTTTGTTTGTATACAAATTTACAAGGAACTTGACAATTTCTGCTGTACTCAAATAATAAGAAACAGTTACAGTTTAAGAAAAAAAAGGGGCTGGAGCTAAGTGATAATGTGTTTATTTTTCATGGCAAAGGTAAAATATTTTGTTTAAAAAAAAAACTAGCCTAGCCTCTGATGAGAGCCTGGTATACTAGGTTGCCTTGTAGGTGTCTTGGGCAAGACATGTCCTCTTTGTCTACTGCTGCTCAAAACTTAGATGTAGTGCCTGAGTACCTGGCATTAAATGTATCCTTTGAAATACTGGCTAAACCAGGGTAAAAATCATGCCCCTTTGAATAGAATTTCAAGATATATATGTACACATATAAATACTTGATTATTTCAGAAAAAGAGGAAACAAAATGATTAACCATGGTTTTCACTCGGATTAACCCTTAGATTAGTGTGTCTAAAGGCACTCATTTCTGTCAACTCTGGTGTCTAAAGGCACTCATTTCTGTCAACTCTGGCCACAGATCTATTTGCAGTGCACCTTGAATCTGATTGATCCATTATTTGTGCCCACAAACAAAAACAGAAATGATTATTATAGCATTGTATAAATGCATACATTGCTTCAGCACTTGGGATAAGCTGTATTTCATGTATATTATTAGTGGAGGTGCATTTAGGTGGGATTTCATTGAAACTGGGTTGGAAGAAATACTTCTAATTACTCTTACAGAACTAGTCAGTTTCCACTCTTTGTTCAGATTTTAGAACATAAAATGCAATAAAATACAATAAAAACAAACACCAACCTTCTTCTTTACAACATTTTGATATCAAGTTTTCTACAATTACAACTTGATGAAGAAGATTGAAACAAAACTGACACTTCAGGATTTGCAATACCTGATGCTCAAGGGGTTCATGAAGACAGGATTTGCAATACCTGATGCTCAAAGGGTTCATGAAGACAGGGTTTGCAATACCTGATGCTCAAAGGGTTCATGAAGACA
>JAUELG010081990.1:0-10229 GCA_031471515.1 Dendraster excentricus | reverse complement strand
CCCCCCCCCCCCCCCCCCCCCCACTTTCAAATTAGGACAATTAGGGCATTTCGTCTGTAAGAGAGCATAGGCTCTTTTTGAAAATCGTTATGAAACTGGCGATACTTTTTTTCGATACAGACACATGCAATTGGCTTTCGACTGCCAAAGACGGAATCGAGAGCCAGCTCAGATCGGGTCGAGTCGGCTCTGTCTGTGCACTTAGCCTCTGATATTAAACGGGCTACAGCAATGTACTTGAGCGCGTATTCCACATTTGACTTGTAACATAGATTCCGCCAAAAAAAAATCCACGACAATAAACACAGTAGTGAATTTAGACTTATTTTCTGATGCCAAATCTCACTTAGCAGCCAGTTTACGCCCACATTTGGGTTTACAATCGGCAGCGTGATTGACGCGTAATTTGACAATTAATTAGCTTACGTCATCTACAGCATTTAATTAATTAGTCCGTTCTTTAGATGACGTTACGTTTCGGCGATTATACAGGGGCGTTCCCCGGACAATCAGATATTCATTAATTACCACCAAATTAATTGATTTCATAGGAAATGAGTTCCAAATTCTTGTTTTGTGAGGACAAATTACGTATAGAGAATATACTTGTGAAAATTATGCCATCTAGACGCTGAAGTCCCTCTAAGAGGTAGACTGTGATGATAATCGTGTGTCATGCACGAACAATAAAATAATGTTGTCCCAAATATTAGTTGTATACGCTATTTGACATGAAAATCGGATGTTTGGTTTAACTAACTGTAAAACTTTTGTATGTCATGTTATTATCATGTTTTAGGTCATTAACTCTTAATAAATCAGTTTTCTGGTCTCTTCAAATGTAAGCCTTTCTCCGGGACTTGATTTCAAAAGAGTTCTCATAATTCTATTCGGTTTGTACTTCCATGTGGAACGTTTGAAATTATACGATAATATTATTCTTCCCCAAAACACGATTTCCCATGGCCATAATAAGATCATTGAGTAATTAATTGATTTATCAGACGCTGTTGCCCAAGAAATAATTATTGGAATTAAGCAGAGAAAATATACGAAGAAATATAACATAATTGCAATTTATTGTGCAAGCAGGGTTGTTAAGGGCAAAATGTATAGAAATTCACAAGATTTGGGGGTGCGATTGTTTTATTTGGCTCATATGTTTCCTAGTAGTCATGTTGGAGACTATAACTTTTATTTTTTGTTAATAATGAAAGCAGTGGAAAGTTTCCAAATGAGTTTCTCTCAATCATGTGTACGTCAAACAACTTTCTTTTCATTTAAGTTTGTTTTTGTCACTGAGTAAACTAGTGTTGAAAATTATCCTTAATCCGTATTACTGCTTGCAAAGCCACATTTTTTTTAAGCTACATAATGTACAATCCGTAAATATTTCCGTTTCTTGATGTCTGTAAAAATAGCTCAGAAATTATCACCTGTTTCAAATTATTAATCAAAGTCCGTTTCCTTTTAAAGAATCGGGCGGCAAAATTATGAACGACTCAATCTGTATTCATGTTATTTGTATTCGTAGATTTCCATGGGCACGTGACGGATCTCACAATATTGTCCCAGAATGATCGTTTTGATGGGTTTCCCAATTCCCCGAACTGTTAGATGTCAATGTTGGTGAAAGAATTCAAAATTGTTGAATAATGTAGGTAAATGCACTTATGGTGGTCGATTAGATTGTTTTGATAGCAATGGGCGTAACTGAAACTACTTTCTGTTCTTATCCCAACCCGGCGTATGTGAATGTTAAAAGTAGCGTCCGTTTTTCATAAACATATCAACGAGGGAGAGCCATTTTGGTTTTGGGAGTGTTGCTAATACGGTACACATAAATGAGCATATGAATGTATTAATTACCATCAATAACCTACATTTTTGTTGTTTAATGGGAAACAGTAACATTGTTCAAATCCTTAAAATCCAAATTTGAAATAATGTATAGCGGGTCCCTCATATCATGATGTTAGTGAGAAATGTGATAATTACCAGAATAGTTTACATTTGCCATCATTGTATCTATATGAAGCTATCGTGAGAATGATTCCTGAAACTAATGTTTATCACGGAATTCACTAGGACGGTCACTTCCTAATTAGACATACAAACATCACTATGTCGATGTTTTAGTTGTAATGTGAAGCTCCCCTCCCCCAAATTATCGTATACCACTAAGTATGTTTTTTAATAAGTTAGAATTGAAATCAAAATTATGAAGAGCCTAATTATGAAGTCCACTTCTATGAAAACTTGGTTAACGATATAAGAAAATTGATACGCAACTTAGCTAGCAAAAAGAAAACAAATGCTGAAATTATATTTGACCCAAGCTGTACTATCTTTACTTAAAAGTAAACTATACCCTTAATAATTTAATGTTTGCTTTTTGTTATGACTTATAACTTGGTATTGCATACACATTGTATTTTTGAAATGAAATGTAAACAAATAAAGCAATCAAAGCAAAGCGAATCGGTATCAAATATGTTATTTGTATATACTTTATTCCAAAAGGCAGTGAACAAAGATTTCAGTGGTATAGTAAAGAAAATTACATTTGATACCAATAAATCAAATGTATACATTAAATTGGCGCAGTCAGTATGAGGCAGGGCTTGTTGTCTTCGGGCTGCTTATCATCAATATAACATATTGTTTCCTTAGCACCGTGCACGCCTAATAGGCGACTGGCTAGAATACTCCATAGGGAGTTGAAAATGCGCACGTAATGTGCAGGAATGACTGCAGTACGTATCCGTTGACCAGGGTAATAACAATCTGTAAAGCGCTATGATCCTCACGGGAATAGCGCTACATAAAATGCAAGTATTATTATATACACCATGCTCATTGGATCTAGCATCCAGTGCAAGTACATGAACAGGACATTCCTGTATCTCAACAACTACGTATTGTAACGACTCTCGTTGCATTAATTAAAGGGATAGTTGAGTTCTGGTAAAGAGATTACAGTTTTGGTCAAACTGAATGTTAGTAACCGAAACAAGCACTATTAAATTACAAACTAATAGTAATAACTCTACCAAAGTTACAAACGACTAAGTAAAAAGTTTCTTATTATTCAAATGGAGCTGTTTTAACTCTAGATGGCGCTCTCCAAAAATCTGTAGTTTAAATCATTTCAAATAAAATATTGTACATGTGAAGGTCCGTAAAAATAGTGATTATTCAAAGAGATGATAAACAACTATTACAACAAAAACATTGAATTTTTCTGAAATGAGGAAGCATTTAAGACAAATTTTTATCGATTCCTTTAAATTTCTCTAATAAATGTGGGACCCCACATTTATTACAAATGGTTACATTTATGGATATTTCAGCAGTTTCCGAAACGAATTTGATCAAATAAAGTTTATTCTGTCAACTCAATGTCATGCTCTTTTAAATATTACACTGAGATTTTCATTATCTCACACATTATTTATTATGTGCAGCGCCCTCTCTACCAAATCTCAACTTTCCCTTTATCGCTGAATATCCCCCTAAAAGTACAGTAAGGATGTACAGTGTAAAATATTTCACAGCAATTGTATTGATACAGAGGAAAGGAGCCGAATTGTTACAATTTTAAAAATTCACACTGTTTCATGTTCAACAAAGAATTAACGTTTTTCTACATGATGAAATGTGTTTACCGTAGATACATAGTCGAACATGAACATGAAAACGATTCGAATTGGTTGAAGTTCATCATTTTATCTACAACTACACATTTTCATAAGAGGATTTGTCGTGTTGATTTGCCATTTTAAATTTCGGCTTACAACATATTACAGTTATTAAAATCATTACTGTCAGGTGATACTCAATATCAATTGAAACGAAATACCCGAAGAATCCCAATTCATTTCATAAACTTTTTACGATTTTTCTCAATAGTATAACTGCATGTATATCTTATAATTTGTTTAACCTATTTGAATCACCGCTTTGCGATAATCATGATAATTCAGCCCAAAGTGATGCCATACACTGTAGTAAAAAGGGTAGTGACATGGTTTAAAATAATATAGACGAAGTACAAAGCATGCAATTATGAAAGGGTAGGTACACGCAATTAATATATACATCATAGGCAACGGTAACATCAAAAAGCAAACAATGTGAACAGACAAAACAAGTTACAGTTATCAATGAAGATATACACATAAAAAGACCAGCATTAGAATATATACATAGTTAATATTGCACATGAAAAAAAAAGGAATTTAAATTGCATTTAATTCGTTTTATTCCAAATAAAGTTAGATTCACAATGTACACTCAATTGCCCATTGGTATCAACTACCAAATGTTGAATGTATACCTATCATGCAATATTTATAACAATTAGAAATATTGTAGTATTTTTTAAAAAACATTATTTGTTTTCAAATGTACACATTTTAAATTACACGTACATATATAACAATTGTATTAATTATGTATTTATCGTTATACCATAACTTTGATAACGTCAAAACATACTGCGCCAAAGCCAATATCAAACCCGTACTTTTCATCATATGTTGTTTTATACAAAACAAGGCACATAATTGATCATTAATATATTAGTTATAAAACAATTAGGAAATGATACAATGCAGGCAGTTATAAAACTGTTAACGATTATTATCAATTTACATTACACTAGATGTTTCACATTTATTCAAATCATCAAACACTTTCCTAAGATGCATTTAAATACTGACATTTTACTATCTTTTCTTATTAATACTGATCGTATGATTATAATTTTGTCCTATTATAAAAGCATTATCTGTTAATTTACTTCCATGCTTCACACAGCTGCCCCTTTCGTCAATAAATTTTCCTCCTGGAAAGGGTACCCAAACATCAATTAATAACTGTAATACACTTACTGCCCTTATTTGTTTTCACCTGGCGTCACTTTCTTATCACGTGTTGAATAAGTGAATATACTCCGCACAAAAAGTTCAGCAATCGAGGTTTGCGCATTAATAACTTTTCTATTAGGTTATAGCCATAGCTAAATGTTGTATTACTGAAGAGCGTGAATTCCCCCCCCCTTACATAGATATAACATTTGCTATGAGTATTTAATCATGGAATGTGCATTGCATCCAAATGTAGGGCAAAGTCAAAAGTGAAATGTTGCAAAATGCACCGATTTTGTCAACAAAGGTCCCTCCTTTTGTTTGAAGATTAAAACGTGGCTTGAATTCCTATTACGTTATTATCATTCATACATTTGGTATCATTGGAAAACGTGAATCCTCCATTTTACATTGATATAACATTTGCTATGGATATCTTAACATACAATGTGCAGTACAGCCGAATGTAGGGCAAAGCAAAAAACAAAATGCACCGATTTTGTCAACAGTGTGCCTTACTTTTGTTTGATGATTAAAACGTGGCTTAATTGCATGACCATCTCACCCCCATTCAAGCCAAAAAAGGCACTCTGTTGACGACATCAGTGCATTTTGCAACATTGTACTTTTGACTTTGTTCTACATTTGGATGTAATGCACACTTTCTGAAAAAAATATTCATAGCAAATTGCATATTAATGTAAATGGGAGAATTCATGCTTTCCAATGATGCCAAATTCATGTATGGTTATAGCGGAGAAAATAGGTTATTCACGCGCAAACCTCGATTGGGGAACTTTTTGTGCGGAGTATATTTAAACAAAATGTATATGTAACATTGTAATCTGTTGATTATCGTACGAATATTTACCAATACAGTTTTACATTCATCATTTAATTCCCCAACAGAATCTTCCATTTTTTGTTAGTATAAAATAAATAAAATGATAACATTTATATAATACAGTTGCATCCTAACATGTTTATGCTTGCATTATCATGATAGTCATGGTCTCATTTTAACCATAACCACTTGTTTTCATTTTGATTGTATCTACGAATCGAGGGCTTAGAGCCACAACACGCCATCTGCGTTTTTTGGTGAAATTGAGATTTTGGTATGAAAATGCTCAGAGATTGTGAGTTTTTTCAGTGATGCAAACCCTTATTAGCAGTTATGTTATTTTTCATGTAATGTTTGTTTTCATTTGTTTCATTTTATCTGGTTATCCGTATCCAAAAATCTGAATCTGGTAACCGACCTCACGGTCGGATATCGACGGATAATCGTTTTTCTACAACCTTACTTTGTATCTCTCTTTTGGTTACAATGCGTAGTTAATATTCCACCTTGAAACTGCCTTCAAATCTTAAAACATTGTTTTCTCAAAATGGCCGAAATGCAGATACGGCCTTGTGGCTCTCAATCCTCGAAATATAGGTTGCATAAACTTGGAGGCCTCATAGAGGATATATTTAAATTGAAAATGAACATATAAATACAAGTGCGTATATAAGACTCCTATATTCTATTTAAATTTCATCAACATAATAAAATAGTTATATCAGAAAAAGACCTTGATATCCATTATCTCTTTTCAATTAAAAATATGAAAAATGGTAGAGAAAATGTACGATAATGTGCATAGGATGATATTGATGTTTATTCACAATGAAAGACAACTCATTATGACAACTTTTAACCGACCTTAACAAGTAGTCATGATGCTCACCTTTCGCCGGTTAAATTGTATGTTCTTATGTCAAGGCCATGGTTTCTTACGTGTCGTTCACATGATCGGTTTGACATGTTCGGGAAGTACTCTATGTTCCTGTACATGACAATTATTTACATCTGCAAATATGTAAGTAAAACGTCTAATTTCCACATTATTTGCAATACTTCTTCCGGCGTCAGAGTCTCTGATAACTTTGTACACTATTGTAACCGTTTATTAACATTTCATTATTGGCACTGATGTGGGGGGCTCAACCAATTTCTCATCACATGAGCCGCGAAACGTCAAAAAGTGCGTTCTGTTGCGTTTTTCAGTCACTGTCATCGAATTTTGAGAAAAAAATTATTTCAATTTATTTGGGGGGGGGGGGGCTTAGTCACACCTTAAGTCCCCATTAAGTCACCTTTTAAATAGTCACCTTAAAAAAGCTCCAGGATCGACCGCACCATAGTATGTGGTCGCTAGGCACGTCGCTTGTGCACTTTCAAGTACGTACATACTGTCGACAATAATCACCGATATCGAATCGGTGTCTTGATAAGAATGGTCGCTTAGAGTCCTTTGACCACTGTCCCAAATTATTTCAATTCTAGCAGTCTAGTATTACATTATAACGTATTTGGATGTATCTTCTTCACAAGACTCATCAACTCCGTTTCGAACAAAGTCCTTGAATGAGTTTGTAACTCAGGAACTGTTTGATGATCAACATTCATTCACATACACAGTGTCTGAAATAAATGTTTAAAAGGGTACTACTCTATTAGATATCACCGTTCGTCGTTTTGGTTTACATCTACATCGGATTCATGCGTCAGCTTCGTCGTTTCCTGAGCATTCCCATCGATTCTACCATCGTCAGTGCGTTCACGATCGTCAGGAGATTCCTGGTCCAATGTTCGAGTCTTGCGCCTCCATCTTCGAATCACGAACAATATAATGCCAAGACCGAGGACCGCGATGATTACCTTAGATAATAAGAATTACAAAGAGATTTCCTGAATGTGTGCATTTTAGCATTTTGTACAAATAGATAACGTAATGGGCTATTCCAGATAATAGCTGACCCCCCCCCCCCCGCCTATAGAGGGTAAATGTTTTCCCCATTAAAAAAGATGGAATTCCAAAACAGGTTTGACGAAAATGTCTGGAATTCCAAGGGCTGTTGACGAAAAAATCTTAGAATTCCAAGACGTTTCCGACAAAAAAGTCTGAATTTCCAGCTGATCAGGGATGAGGGCTAAAAAATCCTGGAATTCAAACAAAAAAACTTCAAAATGTGGAAAAAGTCTGGAATTCCAGCACCCTCTATAGTAGCCCAGAATTGGACTCCGTGAATTTATTTTATCCCCGATAACCACTGCTAACCACGAGAACCGCTGCTAAACCCGAGAACCGCGCCGTGCACACGCGATCCTCGGACATCGCGATCCTCGGATATCACGCGGTTCTCGGATCGTCGGGCGTTTCTCGGGAATAAAATAAATTGCCGCAGTCCATGTGGCTGGCACACGCGATCCTCGGACATCGCGATCCTCGGATATCACGCGGTTCTCGGATCGTCGGCCGTTTCTCGGGAATAAAATAAATTGCCGCAGTCCAATGCTAGACTACCTCTATAGGGGAAAAAGCTGGAATTCCAGGTGTGTAAAAAAGTAAACAAGTCTGGAATTCCACTACCCTCTATAAGGGGGGGGTCGGCTATTTTCTGGAATAGCCCAATGCGAGATTCGAAACTTCAATACAGCAGCAAACAGGGTAGGATGTAAAATGTGCTCAATTATGTCAACACGGATAAGCATGGAAGTCGATCCTTAGTTGATACACATTTATCCCAGGGGGGTTATCCATTCATCCATCCCCCATGATGAATGGGTATTACGTAAGTATCGATGCCCATGCGGGTAAGGGACTAATATTATACACTCAAAGGCTATTGTACTCATTATGTTGCTTGTGACAGATTAAAATTAGTGTTCATCTTTGATAGAAACAAAAGCTATCACTATTTCCCAAATTATATTTATCAAAATATTTGTTTCTGATCCGATGTGACAATGTTATACTAAATGATGGGAGGACATTTCAAGTTAAATATGTTTCATATAACGTAGTGATAGCCACCTTCTCAATGTATTGATTTTGCACACAGTTTAGCATTGTAAAAATGCATAACAAAATACACATTTTGGAAAACCACTAAAGTTATTATCGAAGTGTGTAATATTTCAACAATATTACTAGATCCATTTTAAGTTCAAAGGTAAAACTTACTACGCATACAGCTACAATAACCGTCAGTGTTGGTGCGTTGCATTGCAAATTATCTGCGAAAGAAAACGAGGGAGAGGTATCGTAAGATAATAATTACTTTCTCATTCTTGTTTAAAACCAAGGCCGTTATTAAATACATCCACCGCTCCCCCTCCTCATTAAATGGAAACAATTTAAACACAATTGGCGGAAACTATGGAACTGTTGCGCCACGATCGGATTTGGAGGGTTTGAATTTCTACATGGGACTATGAGTTCGTACCTTATAGATGCCCAGTGGCATTCCGTAAGACACTTTATAAACATTGATGCTCTCAACCAATAAGTATGCTCCCGGGTAGTTGAGATCGTACAAAATATAATGTACCATATAACCATTAAGGTTAATGATAACACAGGACTCATGATTTGTTTCTCTGATATTATGTTTCTCAACTGACGGTATGTTTTCCTTCTGACATTATTTTCAACTGATAATTTAGTCTGCAGTGTGTCTCCAATGACTGACATTTTTAATCAGATATTTAACCACTGGCATTGTTTGTTCGGACGTTGTTTTTTTTTTAACCATGGACATGTGTACCTTTTATATAAATTACATTATTCCAGCTGAGTTTTTTTTTTTTTTTTTTTTTACTTTTAATTTACATGGATCCACAAATGTTGGTACATTTCTTACCTTTTGTGTTTCCAGCCAGTCCTGCATTATTTGACAAATCTGCAAAAACAATTACCAAAACATGAAGCATGTATAACGATTATAGAGCTATTTATATAAAGAAAATAAGAGGAGGTATAGAAGTTTTTATAATATCACTTACTGGGCACGCTTACACAGGTAATCGACTTGGTTTACAAAGCACGTCAAGAACGAACTTGTCGTTATAATTGTACAATACATAATTTGTTTTACAAAATTTACCAAGTTTGTTCTAATCAGATTTTAATCATACATTTTAATTATAAAATTTCTCCAAATTTGTATAGATGACCTAAAATAATTTGTATTGTTTTAGATAAATCTATCAAGTGGAAATTGTAATGCTAAATTGCAAGTTTTATTCAAATAGCTGTGTCCAAACCAGTAATATGCTAAACAAATAAAGCTGAGCGACCCTTTGAGAGAGACTAAAGACAGAGAAGGGTGACATGGATACAATAGACGCGAATTACATTAAAGGGGTAGTTTAGTTTTGGTAGAGAAGGCGCTGCACATCGCAATTTTTTGTGTGAGGTAATTACAAATTGAGTGTCAAATTTGAGAGAAGATGCAATTTTAATGGCAGAATAAACTTTATTTGGTCGAAATCGGCCCACAAACGGCTGAAATATCAATAAATGTATC
>JAUELG010081769.1:0-10867 GCA_031471515.1 Dendraster excentricus | reverse complement strand
TCGTAAGCTTCGAGGATGCGCTGTCGGTCTCGCATGATGGCGAATTTTGCGATAATGGGGTCGGGTCCCTGGTTGCTTGCCGATGCGCCTTCCGTATCTCGCGCTCTCCGTGGTAGTCGATGTGCGTTCAATGATGATCTTTGTAGCCTCCTCCCTTGGAATCCCCAGATCTTTGACGATACAGTCTTTCACCTTTTCATACACGTTCTCATCACTGCCTTGTGCTATTCCATAAAAGAGTAGGTTGGACATTCGCTGATGTAATTCCATCAGGAGTATTTTTTTTCCAAGTTTGCTATGTCGTCTTTATGTTCATTCAGTTTAAAATGCAAAATCCACTATGAGACTTTTTGACATTAACGTGAACCGTCCAACGTGTTGTTTGGCCTATGGAAAAATCAGACCACAATTGGGTTCGATTTGGTTTGATCATAAATCACTCCATAATGTGTATACGATTTTGACCGGGATAGTACAGCGTCGTCAAACTAAAGACTTGCGTCATATCATCTTAAACTATTAGTTGTAATTTCACCACGTCATTTTATTCATAAAACAAATTTCGTAAAAGTGAAGGCATTATTTTCTATTGAAAATGAGCAAAGAAAAAGGGTCTCGCCGGAAATCAAACTCGAGACCACCGGATTGCTAGACCGATGTTCAAACCATCAAATCACGAAGACGTTTGAATGGCGGGCGTTCCCATGAAAAATATCGCGATGATTATGTTTATGATGATTTGTGTACGATTCGATCAGTACAAAAATAACCCGTTTTCTGATAGAATCGTGGACCAACATTAAACATTAAACAACGTATTGATGAAGTGATTATTCAAGATTTCAGGTATGAATTTATGAAATCTATGAAGGCGAGTGTGAATTAAAATCTTTCTTGTATTGAGTATTTTATTTTTACTCGCCTCCATATGCCTCAGTCCACAACACATTGCACAATGTGGTACATACAATAAGTTTAGGCTACACCTGAGGGATAATGTAATCGCCTTCAGTATAGAACTGAGACGAAGTCCTTCCTTTAGTACGCCACAAATGGGGAAAATATAACTGGAAAGGCTTTCCTATCATATCAATTATGGTGATGTTCATATTTTGCTTCCCTGATGCCTCTTTTCGTAGCCGACCAGCTCCCCGAAGGCCCGGCCAGAGGCGTATATTTTTCATTTACACCACTGTTCAGGTTTTATCGCACAAATATAAACCCTAGTGCTCTGGAAAGAAATCTTCGCGTAGCTATAGTGAGCGTGAGATTCTTTGCACGTCCGATCACTCACTCGCTGTCGTCGCGATATGTTCTGGCGACATTTAGCTATGATGTATTTATTTGATCTATTTTCTATGAGTTTGTTTGTTATGTTTTCCTTGTAAAATTTATGTTCTTTCCCCCTGTCATTTCTCTTTCATTTCTCTAGTTCCATTACATATATCTATGTGTGTTTACTGTAATCGTATGCATTTCTTTATGTTACCATTAACCAAGCTTCTTTTTTGTTGTTTAGGATGGTTCGCGGTACCAATGAATTTGGGCCAGAACAGGTTAAACCATTACTGCAGAGCTCAAATATGCTGTTGATATGCATGTTAGGGCATTATTTTGCATTCCAATTTTATGTTTTATGGGTACATGCTGCATGCTACAGGGGAAAACCAAACAGTAGACATTATGACTTATACTAATTTACATTTTATTACCTTCATAGGCAACAAATGACCGACGAGGAAGTGAATGATGGAAATACAGCTTTACATCGGGCTGCTGCAGAAGGTAAATTTGACGCTGTTCAACAACTGCTGTCATCAGGAGCTGACGTAAATGAGGCCAATGCCAGCGGCTGGACACCTCTTCACTATGCATCGCAAAACGGTTGTCATGAAATAGTTAAGTTTCTTATTTCTAACAAAGCAAACATAGATCAAGTAAAATATGATGATATGACACCACTTCATGTGGCAGCTTCAAAAGGGCATCGTGATGTAGTAAAGTCTCTTTTAGATAACGGGGCAAACACCAACACGAGTACTAATAACGGGAAAGTCCCGTTGCATTTGGCTGCCTCTCTAAAACATGGACTACCGGTTGTACAGTTGTTACTATCGAGGGGAGCTATTGTGGATAAGGGTGATAACGATGGCTGGACACCTCTCCACCATGCCTGTTCGAAAGGTCATCTGGACATTGTTAAATGTCTAGTCTCAAAAGGAGTAAAATTAGATCAAACAAACAAAGATGGTTTTAGTCCACAACATGTAGCGTTTAATAATGACCACTTGCATATTGTCAAATTCCTTCTCACGGAGTTGGATAATATAAATAAGCAGGACAATGATGGAAACACGCCCTTACACTTGGCAGCTCTAGGTAATAAACCCGATATTATACATCACCTTATCGCTATGGGAGCTACCATAGATAAGGTCAATGTTAATGGTTGGACGCCACTTCATTATGCATCGCAAAAGGGCTATATGGATATCGTTAAGTTCTTTCTAGATAATGGGGCTAATATTGATATAAAGTGTAAACACGGTAATACCCCATTGCACTTGGCTGTTAAAAGCACTGTACTTAATGTAGTAGAGTGCTTGGTATCAAATGGAGCTTTATTAGACCATAGTAATAAAAACGGTTGGACACCTCTACATAATGCATGTTGGGAAGATCATCTTGGTATTGTTAAGTGTCTCCTTTTTAAAGGAGCAAATGTAGATACATTGAAAAATGATGGCTTAACACCGCTTCATCTTGCAGCAAAAAAAGGCAACGTTGATATAGTAAAAAGCCTTCTGGATTATTCGGCAGATATAAATACGAAATCTGAAACGGGGGACACCCCACTTCACATTACAGCTGCCAATGGATATGCTGATATTGTAACATTGCTTCTAGATAAGGGCGCTAATATATATAATAAGACTAATGAAGGGGCCACTGCATTGCAATTGGCAACACAAAACAATGCACTTGAAGTTGTTGAGTTGCTGTTATCGAAGGAAGCTGATATAAGTCAGGGTGAAGAAGAAGGCTGGACATCTCTCCATTATGCCTGCTTAAAAGATCATCTAGATGTTGTTAAGTATCTCCTCTCCTTAAAAGCAGAGATTGATGAAATGAAACAAGATTGCTGTACACCACTTCATGTTGCAACTAGGTATGGCCATCTTGAAATTGTTGAGTTCCTCCTAGATAATGGGGCTAACATCAACAAGCAGTGTTATGATGGATGCACTCCTTTATATTTAGCTGCTCAGGAAAATGCACTCGAGGTTTTAAGGTTGTTGCTGTCAAAGGGAGCTGACAGAGAACGAGGGGATAACGCTGGCCGGTCTCCTCTCCATGTTGCCTGTGAGAAAGGGCATTTAGATATTGTCAAGTATCTTCTCTCTGCAGAAGCAAAGATTGATGGAGAAAAACAAGATGGGTCTACACCACTTCATGTTGCAACTAGGTATCGTCATCCTGAAATTGTCAGGTTCCTTCTAGACAGTGGTGCTAACGTCCACCAGCAGTCTAATGACGGATCCACGCCTTTACACTTGGCTTGCCAAACCCATTCACTCGATGTATGTAAGTTGTTGCTCTCGATGGGAGCTGACATGGAACATGGTGATATACATGGCTTGACACCTCTTCATGTTGCCTGTGAGAACGGTCATTTTGAGATTGTTAAGTATATGTTCTCTAAAGGAGAAAAAGTAGATCATATTACAAATGATGGTCTGACTCCACTTCATATTGCAGCTAAGAATGGACATGCTGCCATTGTACAGTACCTTATGGATAACGGGGCTAATATGTACGATAAAACTAATGAAGGTTTCACTCCATTGAAGTTGGCCACTAAAAACGATGCACTTGATGTTATAGAGATTTTGTTATCAAAAGAAGCTGATATATGTCAGGGTAAAGAAAAAGGCTGGACATCTCTCCACTATGCCTGTTTGAAAGGACATCTATATGTTGTGAAGTATATTCTATCTAGAAGAGCAAATATAAGTCATGTAGAAAAGGATGGGTTTACCCCACTTCATGTGGCAGCTAAAAATGGTCATATTCGGATTGTAAAATTCCTACTAGATAATGGGGCTGACGTCCACAAGCAGTCTAATGATGGATCTACTCCTTTACACTTGGCTGCCCAGAAAGATGTATTAGAGGTTGTCATATATTTGTTATCAAAGGGAGCTGAAATAACACGTAGTGATAACGATGGTAGGACACCTCTCAACCATGCATGTTGGAAAGGGCATCATAAAATTGTCACGCATCTTCTTTCCGTAGGAGCAGAAATAGATCACGTTGATAATGATGGTCTAACCCCACTTCATGTTGCAGCTGCGAATGGACATGTTGATATTGTAAAGTACCTTCTGGATAACGGGGCTAACAGCTGCATTAAGACTGATAAAGGGTTCACTCCACTGCAGTTGGCAACTCAAAACAAGGCACTTGGTGCTGTAGAAAGTTTGTTATCAAAAGAAGCTGACATTGGACAGGGTATGGATGAAGGCTGGACTTCTCTCCATTATGCCTGCCGTAAAGGTTACCTAGATGTTGCCAAGTACATCCTCACTGCTGGATCAAAGATAAATCAAGTAAAAAACGATGGCTATACCCCACTTCATGTGGCAACTATGTATGGTCATCTTAAAATTATCAAGTTCCTCCTAGATAATGGTGCTGACGTCAACAAGCAGTGTAGTGACGGATCCACTCCTTTACATTTGGCTGTCAAGGTAAATGCACTCGATGTTTCAAGGTTGTTGCTGTCAATGGGAGCTGCCGTAGAGCATGATGATAACAATGGTCAGACACCTCTCCATGTTGCGTGTGAGAGAGGTCATATTGAGATTGTTAAGTATCTCCTCTCTGAAGTAGAAAAGGCAGATTATGTTACACATCATGGTCTAACTCCATTTCACGTTGCAGCTGCAAATGGACATGGTGACATTGTACAGGTCCTCTTGGATATCGGGGCAAATTTCTACATCAAGTCTAATGAAGGGTTTACTCCGTTGCAGATGGCCACTCAAAACAATGCACTCGAGGTTGTAGAGTTATTGTTATCAAAGGAAGCAGAAAAAAGACAGGGTAAATATGAAGGCTGGACATCTCTCCATTATGCCTGCCGCGAAGGTCATCTAGATGTTGTCAAGTATCTCCTATCTGCAGGAGCAAAGATATATCAAGTTACCAAAGAAGGCTCTAACCCACTTCATGTTGCAACTACGTATGTTCATCTAGAAATTGTCACTTTCCTCCTAGATAATGGGGCTAACATCAGCAAGCAGTGTAATGATGGATTGACTCCTTTACACTTGGCTGCCAAGGAAAATGCCCTCGAGGTTTTAAAGTTGTTGCTCTCAAAGGGAGCTGACATAGAACACACTGATATGGCAGGCCAGGCACCTCTCCAAGTTGCCTGCTTGAAAGGTCATATAGAAGTTGTCAAGTATCTCCTGTCTGCAGGGGCAAAGATAGATCAAGTCAAACAAGATGGCTCTACACCACTTCATGTTGCAGCTGAGAATGGTCATATTCAGATTGTTAAATTCCTCCTTGATAATGGGGCTAACATTAACAAGCAGTCTAATGACGGATCTACACCCTTACACTTGGCTGCTAAGGAAAATGCACTCGAGGTTTTACGGTTGTTGCTCTCAATGGGAGCTGCCGGAGAACATGCTGATAACGATGGTCTGACACCTCTCCATGTAGCCTGTGAGATGGGTCATCTTGACATTGTTAAGCACCTCCTCTGTGAAGTAGAAAACGCAGATTATGTTACACATCATGGTCTAACTCCACTTCACGTTGCAGCTGCGAATGGACATGTTGCCATTGTACAGTTCCTTTTGGATAACGGGGCTAATTTCTACAATCAGTCTAAGAAAGGGTTTACTCCGTTGCAGATGGCCACTCAAAACGATGCACTCGAGGTTGTAGAGTTATTGTTATCAAAGGAAGCAGAAATAGAACAGGGCAAAGAAGAAGGCTGGACATCTCTCCACTATGCCTGCTTGAAAGGTCATCTAGATGTTGCCAAGTATCTCCTCACTGCAGGTTTAAAGATAGATCAAGTCAAACAGGATGGCTCTACACCACTTCATGTAGCAACTAGATATGGTCATGTTGAAATAGTCAAGATCCTCCTAGATACTGGGGCCAACATAAACAACCAGACTAATGATGGATTCACTCCTTTACATTTGGCTGCTAAGGAAAATGAACTCGAGATTTTAAGATTGTTGCTCTCAATGGGAGCTGACATAGAACACCATGATAACAATGGTTGGACAACTCTCCATGTTGCCTGTGAAAACGGTCATCTTGATATTATTAAGTATATTTTCGCGACAGGAGAAAATGTAGATCATATTTCAAACGATGGTCTAACTCTTCTTCATGTTGCCATTGCAAATAAACATGTTGACATTGTACAGTACCTCTTGGCTAATGGGGCTAATATTAACAATAGGACTAATGAAGGGTTTACTCCATTGCAGTTGGCCATTCAAGGCAATGCACGTGAGGTTGTAGAATTGTTGATATCAGCGGAAGCTGACATAGGACAGGGTCATAATGAGGGATGGATATCTCTCCATTATGCCTGCTTGACAGGTCATCTAGATGTTGTCAAGTATCTCCACTCTACAGGAGCAAACATAGATCATGTTAAAAATGATGGCTATACGCCCTTACACATTGCAGTGAAGCATCGCCATCTTAAAATAACTGCCTTTCTCCTAGAAAATGGGGCTGAAATCCACAGGCAGTCAAATGACGGATCTACTCCTTTACACATGGCTGCAATGGAGAATGCTCTCAATATTGTAATTTTGTTATTATCAAAGGGAGCCGACACAGAACAGGGTGACAATGAGGGTTGGACACCTCTCCATTATGCATGTGGTAAAGGCAATCTCGACATCGTCAAACATCTCCACTCTGACGGAGCAGAACTTGATCATATTCAACAGGATGGTCTGACTCCACTTCATGTTGCAGTTGCGAATAGACATGGTAACATTGTACAGTACCTTCTTAATAACGGGGCTAATATCAACAATAAGTCTAATGAAGGGTTCACTCCATTGCAAATGGCCACTAAATACGAGACACTTGACATTGTAGGAGCTTTGTTATCAAAGGAAGCCGACATAGGGCAGGGTAAAGAAGAAGGTTGGACACCTCTCCATATTGCCTGTGAGAAATGTCATCTAGATGTTGTCACGTATCTCCTCTCTGCAGGAGTAAAGATAGATCAAGTAAAACAAGACGGCTCTACGCCACTTCATGTAGCAACTACGTATGGCCATCTTGAAATTGTCAAGTTCCTCCTAGATAATGGTGCAGACATCAACAAGCAGTGTAATGATGGATCGACTTCTTTACACTTGGCTGCCAAGGAAAATGCACTTGAGGTCTTAAGGTTGCTGCTCTCAATGGGAGCTGACATAGAACATGGTGATAACGATGGGCGGACACCTCTCCATGTTGCCTGTGAGAAAGGTTATCTTAACATTATTAAGTATCTCCTCTCTGAAGAAGAAAAGCTAGATCATGTTGCAAATGATGGTCTTACTCCACTTCATGTTGCAGCTAAAAATGGACATGTTGCCATTGTAGAGTACCTATTGGATAATGGGGCTAAGATGTACAATGAGACAAATGAAGGGTTCACTCCATTGCAATTGGCCACTCAAAACAATGCACTTGAGGTTGTAGAGTTATTGTTATCAAAGGAAGCTGCCATAGGACAGGGTACAGAAGAAGGCTGGACGCCTCTCCATTATGCCTGCTTGAAAGGTCATCTAGATCTTGTCACGTATCTCAACTCTGCAGGGGCGATGATAAATGATGTAAAACAAGATGGCTCTACACCACTTCATGTTGCAACTTCTTATGGACATATTGAGATTGTCAGGTTCCTGTTAGATAATGGGGCTAACATCAACAAGCAGTCCAATGAGGGATCCAGTCCTTTACACTTGGCTGCCAAGGAAAATGCACTCGAGGTAGTGGAGTATTTGCTACCAAGGGGAGCTAACACAGAACAACGTGATGATAATGGTTCGACCCCTTTCCTTGTCGCCTGCCGCAAAGGTCATCTTGACATTGTGAAGTGTCTCCTCTCGAAAGGAGCCAGGATAGATCAAGAGGAAAATAATGGTTTCACACCACTTCATAATGCAGCTAAAAATGGACATATTAATATAGTAAAGTTCCTCCTCGATAATGGGGCTGATATCCATAAGATGTCAAATGCTGGAATCACTCCATTACACTCGGCTGCTAAGGAAAATGCACTCGAGGTAGTGGAGTATTTGCTATCAAGGGGAGCTAACACAGAACAATGTGGTGATAATGGCTCGACCCCTTTCCTTGTCGCCTGCTACAAAGGTCATCTTGACATTGTGAAGTGTCTCATCTCGAAAGGAGCTAGGATAGATCAAGAGGAAAAAGGGGGTTTCAAACCACTTCATATTGCAGCTGCAAATGGACATATTAATATAGTAGAGTTCCTCCTCGATAATGGGGCAGATATCCATAAGATGTCATATGCTGGAATCACTCCATTATACTTTGCTGCTATGGAAAATGCACTCGAGGTAGTGGAGTATTTGGTATCAAGGGGAGCTAACACAGAACAACGTGGTAATAATGGCTTGACCCCTTTCTTTATCGCCTGCCGCAATGGTCATCTTGACATTGTGAAGTGTCTATTCTTGAAAGGAGCCAGGATAGATCAAAAGGAAAATAATGGTTTCACACCACTTCATATTGCAGCTGCAAATGGACATATTAATATAGTAAAGTTCCTCATCGATAATGGGGCTGATATCCATAAGATGTCAAATGCTGGAATCACTCCATTATACTTTGCTGCTAAGGAAAATGCACTCGAGGTAGTGGAGTATTTGCTATCAAGGGGAGCTAACACAGAACAACGTGATGATAATGGCTCGACCCCTTTCCTTGTCGCCTGCCGCAAAGGTCATCTTGACATTGTGAAGTGTCTCCTCTCGAAAGGAGCAAGGATGGATCAAGAGGAAAAAGGGGGTTTCAAACCACTTCATATTGTAGCTGCAAATGGACATATTAATATAGTAAAGTTCCTCCTCGATAATGGGGCTGATATTCATAAGATGTCAAATGCTGGAATCACTCCATTATACTGTGCTGCTATGGAAAATGCACTCGAGGTAGTGGAGTATTTGGTATCAAGGGGAGCTAACACAGAACAACGTGGTGATAATGGCTTGACCCCTTTCTTAATCGCCTGCCGCAATGGTCATCTTGACATTGTGAAGTGTCTCCTCTCGAAAGGAGCCAGGATAGATCAAAAGGAAAATAATGGTTTCACACCACTTCATGATGCAGCTAAAAATGGACAAATTAATATAGTAAAGTTCCTCCTCGATAATGGGGCTGATATCCATAAGATGTCAAATGCTGAAATCACTCCATTATACTTGGCTGCTATGGAAAATGCACTCGAGGTAGTGGAGTATTTGCTATCAAGGGGAGCTAACACAGAACAACGTGATCATAATGGCGTGACCCCTTTCTTTGTCGCTTGCATTAAAGGTCATCTTGACATTGTGAAGTGTCTCCTCTCGAAAGGAGCTAGGATAGATCAAGAGGAAAACAGGGGTTTCACACCACTTCATATTGCATCTTTAAATGGACATATTACTATAGTAAAGTTCCTCCTCGATAATGGGGCTGATAAAGGAGCCAGGATAGACAACAATGGTTTCACACCACTTCATGTTGCAGCTAAGAATAGACATATTAATATAGTAAAGTTGCTAGTAGATAAAGGGACTGATATTCACAAGAGGTCAAATGCTGGAATCACTCCATTACACTTGGCTGTTCAGGAAAATGCCCTTGAGGTAGTGGAGTATTTGCTATCAAAGGGAGCGAAGACAGAAAAAGGTGATGATAATGGCTTGACCCCTTTCATTGACGCCTGCCGCATAGGTAATCTTGACATTGTGAAGTGTCTCTTCTCGAAAGGAGCCAGGATAGATCAAGAGGAAAAAAGGGGTTTCACACCACTTCATATTGCAGCTGCAAATAGAAATATTAATATAGTAAAGTTCCTCCTCGATAGTGGGGCTGATATCCATAAGATGTCAAATGCTGGAAACACTCCATTACACTTGGCTGCTCAGGAAAATGCACTCGAGGAAGTGGAGTATTTGCTATCAAGGGGAGCTAACACAGAACAACGTGATGATAATGGCATGACCCCTTTCCTGGTCGCCTGCCACAAAGGTCATCTTGACATTGTGAAGTGTCTCTTCTCGAAAGGAGCTAGGATAGATCAAGAGGGAAAAGGGGGTTTCAAACCACTTCATATTGCATCTTTAAATGGACATATTAATATAGTAAAGTTCCTCCTCGATAATGGGGCTGATATTCATAAAGTGTCAGATATTGGAAACACTCCGTTACACCTGGCTGCTCATGGAAATGCACTCGAGGTAGTTAGTGCGTTGATATTAAGGGGAGCTAAAATAAATGCAGTTAAGGACGAAGGCTGGACACCTCTCCATGTCGCCTGTTCCAAAGGTCATCACGACATTGTGAAATGTCTCCTCTCTAAAGGAGCCATGGTAGATCAAGAAGACAAACAGGGTGTTACTCCACTCCATGTTGCAGCTGGGAAGGGACATATTGATATAGTAAAGATCATTCTAGAACGAGGAGCTGATATCAACAAGAGGTCAGAATTAAACTACACTGCATTGGATTATGCTGTAGAAGGAAACAGAACTGAAGTTGTGAACTATTTGCAGTCAAAGGGAGCATACCATGAGAAATGACTTGATGACAT
>JAUELG010081547.1:0-10870 GCA_031471515.1 Dendraster excentricus | reverse complement strand
AGAGGGCGCTGCACATTGCAATTTTTTCGTGAGGTAATTAAAAACTGATTGTCAAATTCGAGAGAATATGCAATTTTAATGGCAGAATAAACTTTATTTGCTCGAAATCGGCCCAGAAACGACCGAGATATCAATAAAAGCATTTGGTCTTATAATTATTTGGGGCCCAAATAATTAACTGACTTTTTCAAAAAAAAAATTTTAAATGCTTCCTCTTTCTCAAAAAAAATTCCAATGCGTTTTTCAAATTGTTGTTGATGATCTCTCTATAACATTATTAAAATAGAACATCACATGCATAAGTGTGTATGAAAAATGCTTGAAACCAATGCCCTCTTAGATATTGCCCTCTTGTGTTTTAACGGCTCTTTTTGAATGATAACAGGCCGTTTACTTAGTCGTTTCTAATTTTGTAGACTTTTCAAGCATGGTGAAGTTATAACTATTAGTTTTTTAATGTTATTATCCAGATTTGGTTACTGAAGTTCAGCCTTACCAAAACTAAACTACCCCTTTAAGTCAACAAGCAACCAGTGGGAAATTTTGCAACACAATGCATTTCACAAAGTTGGTTTCTTCCCAAAGCTGCTACAGAGCATGTGCAATTGGGATATATCTAATAATAATAATAAATGATGATTGTGATGTATATAGTGCCTGATATGATTGAGAATCATCTTTAAGCGCTTTATATCTAAGCTTTCTCATGATAATAATTTTTTTTCTCTATGTCCAGTCAACGGCCAAACGATGGGAAACTTCCCAACAATGACCTTGCCCAGCAAGCCTACAGAGACCAAACCACAACTGGGGTTGACTGATGCAGAGTCTGCTCCTCCGCCAACACGAGGAGGGAAACCTCAACCTAACCCTGCTCCCGCCCCAGCACCCGCTACCGATTCTGCACCCGCCCCAGCACCACCTACCGATTCTGCACCCGCGCCCCGACCAATGATAGGGAAAACAGACTCAGAGGGTGCACCTCCGCCAAGCCGTGGAGGGGAACCTCGACCTAACCCTGCTCCAGCCCCAGCACCCGCTACTGATTCTGCACCCGCGTCCCCACCAATGATAGGGAAAACAGACTCAGAGGGTGCACCTCCGCCTCCGACAAGGGGGGGTGGCAGACCCAGACCCAAAGAAAATCCTAAGGGTGGCAGCAAAGCACCTGTGGAACCAGCAGAATCAGCAAAATCACCTGTGGAACCAGGGAAAACACCTGAAGCATCCAGTCCCGGCCAGACTGATCCGCAAGGTGAGGATTAGACCAGTTTAAACTGGTTCCATGTGGTTCTGTATTGTGTCTATTCCATTGCAGTCTTCATGCATGGTCAATCAACTCTCTATTGCCAGTGAGTTCGGTCCTGTATCTTCCACCTTGGGGGCCATCTACGAAGTATGTACGCACAAAAGGGGGGGGGTTCACGCTGATGCGTACGCTCCATTCAAATGCATGCAAAAAAAGGGCAAACAGGGGGAAGAGGGTCAATTTCGGACCTAAATCTGCGTACGTGGCCCCATATCTGTACAGCCTGGCCCCTGTGCCAAGAGAAGGTTGAACCAATTTTTGTACATTTTTGTTTACATTCATTATTTATATATTCCTGTTTCCTGTTTTTCCTGTTTTGTTTTTTAATAATACGTTGCGTACATGAGACATGCATTGTCGAGTCAAATTGATAAAAACAAATTCTTCAGAAAGATTGCTATCAAAATAGAAAAGTATTTAATTATTTCCGCATTCTAAACATTATTTGTGCTTATGGTAATATTGCTTCTCATCCATTCCCTCAACCATTTCAATACATATGTTTGTGTGGACACAGAGCCCAAGGAACGAAAGCCGGTCGATAAGGTTTACGGATTTGACGTCTTTTCTCGCGATCCAGCTAACTACGACAGCGATGACGTGACTGTGATCTTGTACGGTGACCCTCTCCTGTGTCATGGCAGTGCTGGACTCCTTCACTACTGGGTAATTACCCCTAGAATTTAAAACAATAGTCTCATTAGAAGTGTCTAAACAGAATTAAAATCATACTTCTTTAGTGTAGCTTATTAATATTTTAAGACAAGAATTTGAATGGAACACGGTAGGAAACATGGTTATTAACTTATTAGTTGCTTGTTGTGGTATTTTTTGTCATTACAGTGCTGGACTCCTTCACTACTGGGTAATTACCCCTAGAATTTAAAACAATAGTCTCATTAGAAGTGTCTAAACTGAATTAAAATCATACTTCTTTAGTGTAGCTTATTAATATTTTAAGACAAAAATTTGAATGGAACACGGTAGGAAACATGGTTATTAACTTATTAGTTGTTTGTTGTGGTATTTTTTGTTTGTTTAAGTTTTCCCTCTGTGTTTCTTTCTTCTTTCCTTTCTTATGCACCTCGGAATAGGCTACCGAGATAGATGGCGCTTTATAAATACTTTATATTATTATTATTATTATTATTATTAATTCTATATTCCATTTCTCTGTTATTTGTTCTTGGTTCTTGGTAGTTTAATCCTCCTAAACACTCCATAGGAGCTTCACTGGAGGTGGGTCCGAGAGAAATTTCTCTGCTCTGAAATTACTGATGACTTTAAATTTAAAAATAAATATAATATCATCAGGCTTGCGCACAAAATATAGCCAAAATATGTTCAACAAATATGGCATGGACGAGATATTTTTGACAACAGTTTGCATACATTTGTTGCCCTGTGAAGTTGCATGCCAGTCTTAACCTTCATTATTGTCATACATGCCTTTGTGTGATACATGCACATGTATATGGGTACGTGAAGTGGTTTCATGGTAAATGCTTTAAACAAAGATAATGAAAATCCAAAGTAAGTTTACTGACCACTGTATATAGCAAACAAAATAATATATTTTAAACAATACTTTTATCATAATAGATATTGAGGTATATTTTTAAAGGTTATAATTTTCACATGGGGGGCGATGGGTGATTCGCCCCCGAAATGCTCCGAAATCACCCCGTGAGCCTGGGCACAAGGGCCAAAAGAAAAAATAATAAAATAATTTTTTTTTTTTTTTTCACATCTTTCTGCATGATCAGAAAGCACCAGAAACGTAACAAACATGGCATAATCGGATAGGTCACATCATGATAATCATGTATTAGAACCTTGAGCAGTGAAAACGATGTTAAAAAAAAGCCCCTGTGAGCCTCAAAATAGCCCTCGTGAATAGTATCACGAGGAAGTTTTTCTCCCTGAAAGTTTTCAAAATTGCCCTTGTGAAAAAAAAAAATTTGGTTGGTACTGCACAGTATAATAAGCCTCGGAATAGAATGTCTAGATTGATGGCACAATGTAAATGCTTGTTTTTTATTATTATGATTACCCAGGTGAAGTCTCTGGAACCGTTTGACTTCCGCATCTACCGTCCCATCGGCAACAACGACGTGCTCCTCATCGGGAGCCAGACCGTGACCCCGACTACAAGCCCCGGCGAGCACCGCTTTGAAAACATCCCATTCCGCAAGGGTGACTTTATTGCGTTCAGCGCGGAGTCGTCGGTGATCCCGTACACGCCCGGCGGCCCCAGTGGTGCAGAGGTCGTGGTGGTCGACGGCAGGTCAACCCCTGGGATCCTGTCCTCTGAGCCGGGTGCACGCACCACCCTCCGTGAGCTGGTCAAACTCAGGGAGTATTCCCTCTCGGCGTCTCTGGAGTGCACTGACGGTGAGAATGTTTGTTTCTACGTAGTTTGTAGCATTAAAGCGTATTTGTGACGGTGAGAATATTTGTCTCTACATAGTTTGTAGCATGAATGCATTTGTGATGGTGAGACTGCTTGTTTCTGTTTTGAGTATTTTTTTTCCAGGCTAGTTTTCCAGAATATTGGCAAAGAAAGTTGAATATCTTTAAATCATTCTAGTTCCTAAATAGCTTTCCTGTATACATATATTCTCAGAAATGTTGAATCAGGACTATATATAGATATGTATATATTTTTAAAATATGTATAGGCATATGTTAATTGTTTATTTGATAAGTGTAGGACCTATTGAATAGATTGATTGATTAATTGAATAAATTGATTGATGTTTAAGCCGTTTCTAAACCGATATTGATCAAATAAAGTTTTGTTTGTCTTTTAAATCATGTGCTCTTCGAAATAGAACACCTTATTTCCTCATAAATTAATTATTTCTTGAAGTGCCCTGTAAACCAAAACTTAAGTATCCCTTTAACCTGTATTATTCTTATGTTGTCTTTCTTTCATTTTATTTGTTGCAGAGGGTGAACCAGAAGGGCCTCCAAGTAAGTTTTCCTTTTCTCAATATTTTATTCAGCTTTTATTTTGATTAACACTTGCATTAGATATTTATCATTATTTCAGTAAATGTGCAGGCTTTAGTACTTCTTTATTTGCTTAGAATGTTACAAAAAGTCCAACTTAGGTCATCAGTGGGTTGTTTTTTGTTTTGTATATTTGTGTATATAGCCATATCTACATTAATTGTTTGTATACATAATTTACGTTTATATTCATTTTTCTTTGGGGTTACTATTTGTGTTGATTTACTACTTTATAATTAGGTTATGCAAAGGGTTGCTTAATAAAACTTTTCCGTTTGTTGTACAGGCCAAATCATTATCACTATCATGGGAACATCTGCTACATTATGACCCTCTGCAGCAAACAAAATGTAACGGGACCTGTCTATTATAGAGGTCACCTGTCTACAGTGTTTTCTGTATCCTTTTAGAAGGTCACTATTGACAGGTTTAATCATATCTACCATCTAAGTTGCCTGTTCTGGGCCTCGTTGCAGAAAAGGATACAATCGATTGTAAGTTGCAATTAATCGTAAGTCAGATCACGTGTGCTAGATGTGCAAATCTGATTGGTTGAAACGCTCTAATCTTCTGCCTTACGATCAATCTCTTTCTGCAACGGGGCCTAGGTCGATGCCCCTTGTATGGCAAGCAGCCCCATTCCTGATAAGGCACCATTCCTGAAGTGATACTCCTTGCAACTACAGGGAAACCCCGTTATAATGAGGTAGTCGGGACTATCAATTTTACCTTTATATAAGCTGTACCTCGTTATAAATGAACTCGTTTTACGTTGAGCATTATGCCATTGGAGCAATCTGGACCAAGGGATTCTCCTCGTTATAGATGGCTCGTTATAAGTGAGCTTGTTATAATAAGGTTTCCCTGTACTATGCGTGATACTGCTTCTCCTAATATGCATTCATTAGTTTTTAATTGGATTTTTCTCACTTGCATATTTGTTTCCTTCATCTCAGTTGCCTGTTCCGATCCCCTGGGGATGGAGAGCCTCGCCATTCCCAACACGGCGTTGACTGCATCCACGAGCACCGAAAACTTCGGCCCGGAGTATGCGCGTCTCAACTCTGGGTCCGCGCTCACATTCGGGGATGGTAAGGGAGGGGCCTGGGTGTCTCTCGTCTCGGACAGGGACCAGTGGATTCAGGTGAGCTTTTAAAATTGATTTTATTTATATGAAATCAATGCTGACCAGCCAAAACATACAGGCTTGTACATGATAACCAGAACATTCATGTTCATTTAGCAAGAGACCTGCACATTTCCAGACTCATTTAATTCAATTGAAAGCCGAAAATTTAAGATTTTACAATGTGTTTGATGATTTTTCATGTGATAAACAAATTAACAGGAAAATATTTGATCTCACCAAGAAAAAACTTACAGGCTTCAACATGATAACCAAAACATGTTGATTTAACCAGAGACCTCCACATTTTCAGACTTGCTCATTTAATTAAAGTGAAAGCGGAAAATGTATGATTTTTTTGCAATATGTTATGTTATTTTTCATATGATTTGAACAAATTAACCTGGAACATATTTGATCTTACCAACACAGGTGGGGTCGCCGACAGCGATGACAGTGACAGGGTTGCAGACCCAGGGGCGAGGAGGGGCAGGGGGCAACCAAGAATGGGTGTCAACCTACACCGTGCAGTACGGGATGGAAGGCCAACTCCTGAAGTATGTCACAGACAAGGATATGATCACACAGGTTTGTACATTTCACTGCTAGAAATCCTCCCATATTTTACTCATAACCACCCTTCGTTATGTGCCAAGAAGAATTCCTCAAAGGTTTTCAGTAAATAGTTCTACTATGATTAAACCATATTTCAAGCTCTGTAACATGGATGTTGGCTTTATTTGTTATTGAATGCTCCTTAGTGAACTGAATAGAAAACATGATTGTAGCATTGCTCATCACGTTATATTGTACTATATGTTGTACTAGTGGCCAAGCAAGACGCAGTGGATGTGCGCATATGATCTTGTATGCAGGTATTTATCAGGCAACTTCAAAGTGCGTAGGATCATGTAAATTGTAACTGCTTGCGCTCTTGCATCTTTTGTTTTAAATGATAGAGTTGTGTATGACTGCTCTTCTTCGGTAGCGCAGCTGCTGCCAGCTTGCAGTTCTTACAAGCATATGTATGATTGACTCATCAAACAGTTCACACGAGATCAAGATATAGAGCGCAATGCCACTGAGGGACAGAGATTGGAGATGAATAATAAAGATGCATTTAATTTTAGTAAATAAAGTCTATAAAGATTTATAATATTAGTAAAGTCTGCCATCACTGATTTGTATTGTGTCCAGACAATCACTGGTAACAGCAACACCAACAATGTGCAGACAAACTTCTTCTATGAACCCACTATAATATAGATATAGAGTGTGATGCTACAGATGGACAAGGATTGGAGAAAATATATTTAAATCTATATATAGTAAATCAACTCTGATTTGTCTTGTCTCCAGACGTTCACTGGTAACAGCGACAGCAACACGGTCCAGACAAACTACTTCTATGAACCCATTGTGGCCGAGGTCATCCGGATCAATCCACAGAACTGGAACCAGCGCATCGCCCTGCGATTTGAGCTCCTCGGTTGTCTTGGTGAGTAAACTTTAAAACTATGGGCGTGAACTTGATTTCAAACTTATGTTATACAATAAAATTTTCATTAAGTACCAACTGAAATTATTTTAAGACCAAGTAAATTTAGTTAAAATGAGATCTATACTGTAAGGCAATGATAATTTCTGTCTTGAAAATTTTTAAGGTGTACTAGGGCTGGTGTTTAAGAATATGAATATGAGAATATAGTCACTTCATTCATGCTACCTCATAAATTAACAAATTTGATATAAGAACCCAGTGTTCCATGTAGTCGGTCTATGGGAATAAAAATATATAAAACAAAAAGTGTTAAATTTCAGCATGATGCATTTTCTTGTCTTTCCCCCTACAGATGAGGATCCCTGCAACTCCAGCCCCTGCAAAAATGGAGGCTCTTGTCACCGTGACAAAATACACAACAAATTCACTTGCTCCTGCTCAGAGGGATATACTGGTGCAACTTGTGAGGAAAGTAAGTTATTTCTGAAGCGAGGCAAATAGGAAGACAGGTGCTTTTCCAACAAAATACTTGCCCTATGGTTTTAAAACCCTGTCATAATGGAAGCTCTTGTCATCAAGGTAAGGTACAAAACATTTACTTGCTGCTGATCAGAGGGATACACTGCTGCAACATATGATGAAAGTAAGGTCATGTATTTATGAAGCGATACATATTGGAAGATAAGGGACCATTGTGGGGTTTACTAATTTGTTTTGTCAAACAAAGCTCTCGTCCTGGGCTACTAAATCCCTGCCATAATGGAGGCACTTGTCATCCTGATGATGGGCCAAACACCTTTAGTTACTTGCTCCTGCTGTGAGGGCTACACTGGTGCAACTTGTAAGGAAAGTTAGTATTTTATGAAGCAATACCTATTGTAAGACAGGGGCTCTACCTGTGCTAAAGAAAACTTCAACAAAATACTTGCTCTCTGGTACTAAAACGCTGTCATAATGGAAGCTCTTGTCATCCTGGTGATAGGCCAAACACTTTTACTTGCTCCTGCTGAGGGGATACACTGGTGGGTACAAATTATGAGGAAAGTGGGTTAATTCTGAAGCAAACGCAATAGGAAGACAGGTAAGGTGCTTCTTCTGTGCCAAAGAAAATTCCCTCAAAATACTTGCCCTCTGGTTCTAAAACCCTGCCATAATCGAGATTCTTGTCATCATGATAATGTGCAAAACACTTATGTGCTCTGCTCAGAGGGATACATTGCTGCAATATATGATGAAAGCAAGGTCATGTATTTATGAAGCGATTTATATTGGAAGGTAAGGGACCATTGTGGGGTACTGCCAATTCGTTTTGTCAAACATAGCTCTTGTCCTGTGCTACTAAAACCCTGCCATAATGGAGGCACTTGTCATCCTGATGATGTGTATTAAACACCTTTACCCATTACTGCTGAGAGGGATATATTGGTACAATGTATGGTGAAAGTAAGTTATTTATGAAGCGATACTGATTGGAAGTATATGGGCACTTCCTGAGGAAAACTAGCAATTATTTTATTTACAAAACAATGCTCTAGCCTGCACTAAACTACATTATTTGTTTTGATCAACACAAGTCTTTCATAGTGAAATTACTTCTTTCGGCTGAACATGACCTTTGTTGTTTGGATTGTTTGCAGTGATTGGCATGTGCATGGTATCACCCACATCAGACATCACAACCTATGACCAATACGAGTATTTCTTCCCTGGGGAGTGCGAGTACGTGCTCACAAAGACATGCAAGGATGATGCTGCACAGAAGTTTGAGGTTGTCGTCAACAACGTTGCCATGACGAATGTGGTATCCCACGTGCCCGCCAGGAGAGAAATCAAGATAACACTTGGAGAAAAGGTGAATTCTTTTCTTCTTTATATTAACCCATTTATTGCCTCGTAAATCTATCTTTTGGTTTAAAGAAATTCTTGAAAAAAAGATGTTGATATAAATATATAAGTCACCCATTTTAAAAACTGCCAAAACTTTTATTTGCGAAGCAGAATTTAAGAAGATTTTCCTTTGTTGAGTCGTGTGAATGAGTATTCAATACTTCATATCTGATTACTTTCGTAAACAACTTTGAGGCCCATTTATTTGTTTTCATCATACGATTGTGTCTCTGAGGATAGGGGAGTATGGAAACTATAAGTTGACTCTTTCATCATCTAATATAAGCTTGTATTAGATTACTCTCATCACAACTTTGATGCCCATTTCCTTTTTTTCCTACTTTGATATCAAGGTCTATGAGTTAAAGGGAGAGAGGGAGCTGTTTATTGACAATGAGAGAGTCGCTCTGCCATATCTCACCCGAGACATCCAAGTCATTCTGGCTGGCAACAGACTTCCTGTAAGTAATGTATGACCATTAAGTCAGAAAAAAGTAATATATATCCAGTCAGAAAAAATGTTGGTATTTTTTCATAAGGTTGGTTATTTTTCATAAGGAACAATTCTAATTATTTGTGGAACACTGACTTAATTGTCAGACAAACTCAATTATAACTATAAAATAATATATATTTTAAGTTGTAACACTATTCTGTACCATAACAACTATATTTATATTCAACAGAGTCACTAATGAGCCTCTGAGAAAAAAACTGTATTTGATTTTTACTCTTAGTTTTGGCCAGAAAACCAGTTCCAAAAAAAAAAAACTATTGTGGAGTGTTTCCAAATGCAGTGTTCCATCATACAAGCTTTATATAGCAGTCACAATGCCAAACCAAAAGCAGACTTTAACTTTCACTTTATCGGACACCGACAAGAGACCGAACTGGGGTTAGCAATCACAACAAAAGAGACCGACAATTCTGATACTACTCCGACACCAAAACCCTAGCACCCCGAACATCCTCGAACGTCCCAAAATTAATTGGTCTCGTGTCAGTTTGGAGGTATGTCTGCTACATTAAACTTATCATGATTAGTGCTTTGTTGCTATTATATAATCTTATTTCTATTAGGCCAGTTGTATTATTCTTATTATTTTTCTTTCTTTACCTCACCCATACAGGTGTTCAAGACTGCCTTTGGTCTGCGTGTGTGGTGGAACGGAGCTCGCAGCGTACAAGTGGAGGTGCCAGACCACCTTAGGGGCCAGCTGTGTGGACTGTGTGGTGACTTCAACGGCAAAGCAGCTAATGACCTCACTTCACCTGCAGGCAGCATGGTATGTGGTAGTCATCTTTGATAACCAGGGCTATATTTAAAAAAACACCTGCTAGCATGAATAGTTACATGCTGAATTTTGTTATGGGTTGAGATGGAATTTAAGGAAACATGCATACACGTATCAATCAGTATTCTTGGGGCTGGTACGTAGTCAAATAGTTTTGCTGCTTAAGTTTTACAGTTTTATTCTTTTTTTTTTTTCTTGCATGTTGTTTGATATCAACTGGTTTTTAAAATCCTGATTGACTGTTTGCCATATCATTCGTTACCAATGATAATTCAGTATTTATAAAGTACATGATAAAAATGGCTTTTATTTCTCCCAATTCTAGGCCAATAATGCTACAGTGTTTGGTCTGAGCTGGGCAGTGTCAGAGAAATGTAAGGCTTGTCCAAAATGTGACCAGACGCCAACGTGTTCTGATAAGTCGCGGGAAGACAGCGCAACAGAATCATGCTCCGTGATTAGTGAGTTTGATATATTCATGAATATTTACACAAACATTATTTAAGAATATAATATAAATCCATATAACATATGCATAAACAAACAAGAGGGAAATGCTTAAATAGTAATAATGATAATAATAATAGTGTCGGGGCTCTGATCCTCATAGGAATAGCGCTATATATTTTGTTATTAACATTGTTATCTAATAAATGAACCACAGCAAGGAACGATGTTCAATATTGTCTTTCTTTCAATCATTAACCCATTAAGGACGAATTGATTTTGGTATAACA
>JAUELG010081215.1:0-10872 GCA_031471515.1 Dendraster excentricus | reverse complement strand
CTTTTGAGCAAACTATATTTATGGATATTTCAGCCGTTTCTGAACCGATTTTGACCAAATAAAGTTTATTTTGTCATAAAAATCGTATGTTCTTTCGAATTTGACAGTCAGATTTTCATTATCTCGCAAAAAAATTAGGGGGGCACTTCGGGACTTACCGATACTCAACCCTACCACAACATTTTAACTGCTTTTTCGAAATTATCAAATATTTGTGGTGCCTCATAATAAATAGAAATCGCGATACTTAAAGATAATTGAGTTATTCTTAACCGATTATGATCAAACTAAGTTTAATCTGTCAGTAAGTGCTATTTCAAATTTGACAGTCAGTCTTTCATTAACTCACAGTTATATTGAATCTCTCGCCCTCTATACCTAAACTCAACTATCTTTAAATGTTTCATAAATTGGTATAGATACCCACCCTTTCATTCAAATCCAGTAGCCGTTGTTTCCGCTTCAGATACACCCATCGGATGCAGATCAGCAGGAGCATGAAAGTTGTGAAAGAGAGCACCGCAAGTATGATTTGGATAGGCAGTCCAAAATAGGTCCAGGCTGTATGCAAAATATGTCATTCAAAAGAAGACGGATTAAGTTGCACAGTGTGTTGTACATGCATAGTGTGTCCGCTTTTTTAAGCCAAATGTAACGAGCTTTGAAGTTTTTGTCTTGTATAAAGTCAAATGTAAAATTAGGGCTTGAAATCTCCTTTTCCTATAGCATTAAATAATTGATGGCCTTTTCCTAGTAAAGTGAATTTCCGTGTGATAATTCTCGTACAGTTTTTGCGTACACTCGGCATAATACTGGCTTCCTAATGGTTCAAATAATACAGTAATACCAAATCAATACAAACAATTTTTTAATTTATTTATTTATTTATTTTTTTAATTTTTTTTTTTATATATTCCTACCTGCAGGATCAGTTGGACTGACCATATTGACATGGATATCATGTGTTGCGCTGTTCGATGCATCGCGCAATGCTTAATCCAGGCACCGATGCATCGGTGCCTGGATTAAGCATTGAGGATTCACGTCCCACTGAATAAGGTACATTAACAAAATATGTTAAACAATGGATTTACTTAAATGGTTAATGTCTGTTTTAAAGGGATCCAGGAACTTTTTTGACATGTGCTAAAAGTTATGAATGGTTACTGCGATTTTTTTGTTGTTATATGATATGACCACAGGGTATTGTAAACATATTTTATTTAAAAATATAATATTTCAATCATACATATCTTTGTAACAAGATGGAAATTTGAAACCCCGAAACCTGTCCCAGTTGTATTATCTATACTAATACAGCAAAGTATAAGGGAATCGTTTTAATTAACAATGTATTTCTAAAATTTTAACAATGTTACTGAATAAGTTTACGTTAATAATGACACTATTTAGCATGAATACTACGAGAGGCAAGAATAACTGCGCCTACGCAATCTAGCAACGTGTCAGCAAATGGGATTATCTATCCAATCCGTATACCCGTACCCTTGCCTCTGCTTAGTTCAAATGTAAACAGAACCTGCTAGACACTATTCCAGGTCTTCAGTCAGGCTAATCCGGCTGGCATAATAACACTAGCTGACCCGATCAGACTGAAAATCAGTCAGTTCGGTTCAAGTTGGATCCATGTGCAATATGTTTTACCTGCCGTAAAGCCGATCAAGAACCCGGATGCACGGTGTTCACCATCGCTCGTGAAGATCATCGTCAGAGACGAGCTGAATGACGTCAAATCCCAATATGACTGATCGTCATATCCGTTGCCGTAGTATCCACTTCGATGCTTCCATCGTGGCGAGCTTACAGTGAAGCTGTCGACGTCTTCCCCAATATGAAGATCACCTGCTCCTGATTCGGTGTCGATTTGGAAGAAGTGAATCCTGATGATGGATGTTTCAGGCGCCTGAATAAGCCACATGGTGTAGGCATTGCTGGGATAGCTATTTGGAAAGCGGGGAGAGTATTTGACCACCCGTCGTCCGAGTATTACTGTCATGCGGACACGCATACGTCTGCGTCTATCGGGGAAGCGAATCCTGACCCAGGCAGAGTTGCTCACAGATATGACTTCACCGGGAAGGGTAGCCCCGCTAAATCTTGCCAGTCTTGTGTCGTTGTTCATGTCAGATCTATCACCAAACTCCAAGACATCGTTGTGGTTTTTGAAACAAAGGTGTTCGAATGAGACGCTGATTCTGTGATCGAGCGATGTGTTGAAGATCATCGACGTCCATTCTGCGATTGTTGTAACAATAAATTTCGTGGAAATTATGGACTCGTCCTTCTCGGTAGAGATAACAATGCTGAATCTTTGAGGAATAGTGTAATCATCTGCAAAACAAAGATATGTAAGAAAATGGATTATGTAAGTTCATAATATGACTAATATGTTTAAAATAGTATTCGCGCATTAATCGTGTTAATGGCGGATTGGGATCTACCCCGTGTACCTGATACGCTCATATGCGATATTCCTTTCGCAGTAAGTATTTGCACCCAGATGCAAAATACATGTTTGGAACAATAAATGTAAGCAGTGCTTAAACTATTCGGCTCATTTAAGTTCATGCAAATACCAATATAGCATTGATAACGTGAAAAATCGCAAACGCAACTTTTAATTTGTTTCCAATATATCAATGTATATGTAGGAAGAGGCACTTACGAGTCGCGTTCGAGGTAGTAGATCTAACCTGGGGCCTGAAGGCGTGAATCCGTATGGCAAATCCTGATCGTTCAGTGTAACCATTACTGCTGAAAATCATCTTAAATGACGATGCTTTCGGAGTAAGCTCGTCTTCCAAGCTTTCTGGCTCGTGAACTCCACTGACAATTATCCACTTGTTACAAAAGTCACCGCCGATTGAAAACTTTTCAACACCATCCCCGAAGAAGAGAAAGTCATGGGCACGTTCGGTGTTGAAGCTCTCTACATTAACAGATACAGACAGCCCACCGGGAACCTGGATGTCCCATAATTTGAATGCATTGCTTGGATAGTTGTTTGGGTTATTTTGCGTGTGAATGGAAAAGTCAGTGTCCTCCTCCAGAAGTATATCATCTGTTATTAAAGGAAGTTGGTAAAATGTTGCCATTAATCAAAGACAGTAACGTCTGAATCTCAGATACGTCAAACCAACAACTTCCTCCGTAAGAGTTACGATCTCATTATGTTCCTGAACATGTTCGGAGCATGAAGATGCTTAACGCTTTAGGGATTGTATGGATAACGCATTGAAGCGGTTTGAAGGTTCCTAACTCATGTTGTTTAAGAGTAAGGTCTGACCAATTATCTAGTTTGAGTGACGTCACAATGAAGTACCGTAAATCTAAATAAACCAGTTTCCATTCTTAAAATATACGTTTTGTCATCATAACCCAACATACCATAATACAAACATACCATAATACAATATACTAACATGTGCAGCAACATCAAACGTGTTATATGGCATTTAGTTTTTCATTTACTAATTTAACATTGACGATATTATTTTAATCGGATACTTACACAGTTGAAAAACAGATAAGTTAAAAGTTCGCCGCTGAAATCATATAAATGTGTTCGGCAATTTACCGGGAATCACCAGTGATGCTACTACCATCCGTACACGAAGACGTCTGTCTCTATCCGGGAAGTGAATCCTCATCCATGCAGAGTTGCTCACAGATATGACGTCACTAGGAAGGGTGCTCCCGGTGAACCTTGCCAGTCTGGTGATATTGTCCATGTCAGATCCATCACCGATCTCCAGTATATCACGGTTGTCTTTGAAGCAAAGGTGTTCGAAGGAGACGCGAATTATGTGATCGAGCGACGTGTTGAAGATCAGCAAAGTCCCATCTGACAACGGTGTGCCAATGGTTATCGTTGAAGCCATGGATACGTAAGTTTCGGTCGAAAAAACGAGACTGGAATTTTCAGGAACAGAGTAATAATCTGGGAAATATAACGATGTTTGACATTGTTTTTACTATAATCGCCATTTTGACAATTTACTCTACAAAATGCTCCTAATTTATGGGCATGTATGGGGTACACCCCGTGTTTCTACTTGATATACGCCTACATTACCTTTGTAATATTGATTTCATAATATTTGGCGGATGCCAAACATATTAGAAATACGAAAGAGATATTAACATTCGCTACAACCTAAAAAGGCTTCATCATTTTCATGTAGGTTATCATGATACTGATTATTGAGAAACATACATGTGTTTCCTTTTTTATTTATTCTTTTTTATTGGTGATTTAGAACCTCTACTCTCACTTATATACATCCCTTCCTTCCACCAAAAATGATAAAACAAGATACTCACTCTTTGTGTTCGAGAAAGTAGACGTATTCTGAGGCCTGAAAGCACGCATCTGTATGGAAAACCCTGTTTTCTGGTTATAACCATTACTGCTGAAAATGATCTTAAATGACGATGCTTTCGGATTAAGTTCAGCTTCCAAGCTGTCTGGTGCGTGAAAACCGCTGAACCTTTTCCACTTGTTGCAGACGTCACCGCCGATGGAAAACTTGTCTACCCCGTCCCCAAAGAAAAAAGAGTCGGATCTACTAAATGTGTTGAAGCGTTCTACAGTATATAGTCCTTCAGGAACTCGCATATCCCATAACTGGTAGGCATTGTTTGGATAGTTGCTTGGGTGGTTCGGCGTTGTAATGGAAAAGTCATTGTCCTCCTCCAACAGTGTAGCACCTATAATTTAAAGTGGGATTTTTTTTACAATTCTACGCCATCCAGCTAAAGATTTCGTTTATTTAAAGAAATTTAAAGAAGATCAGTTCAAACAGAACATGTGGAAAGGGAAACTTAATATCAAAAAGATATATATCTTAAAGGGGTAGTTCAGTTTTGGTAGAGAGGGCGCTGCACATCACACTTTTTGGAATGAAAAAATGAGTGTCGTGAAAGAACATCCAGTTCAAATGGCAGAATAAGCTGTATGTGGTCAAAATATCAACTAATATGGTTATGTTCACAACTCAGAGCGGCAAGCGACCAATTTTTAGCCTGCTAGGTCGCCGCTAGAATTTAGGCTTTGCCCAACGAATTTTGGAGAAGTAGAGCAGGCTGTAGAGCCCCACCGATGCTTGGGCGGTACCCTGTCGAATTCCCGTCGGTCGCAGGTCGATTTTAGGTCAAAACTGGATGAAATCGGGGCGCTTCTCCGCGCGACGTCTTGGCAGTGACCGACTGTTGACCCACCTATTCCCGAGCGGTCTCCCATCGGCAACCGGCTAATTATTTAAGTAATGTTTTTTTTTTAGTAATTCCTTTTTTCTTTTGTTTCCTCCATTTTGTTCTTTAAAAAAAAGTGACATCTATTTTCAGATATTGTGATTTTACTTTTCTACATACATTTCAACATCAATCAGAAAACACATTATACATTTACACGATTTTCCTGTTTAGTGCAAGAAAAATAAAATAAGACTTAAATTGACAAACATGCCTTTCAGAAAGTGGTTACCATGGCAACGTGAACAAACCTGCTACTTTTAGATTTCATACCAGAATTGTTTCTATAACATTTTAGGAAAAGGCACCGAAGATGGTTAAAATTGGATGAAAAATGTGGACGTGGCAATAAAACAATATGGTAGGTGAGGTTCATTCAGCCCCCATTCCCCCCCCCCCCCCTTATGGGCTCAAGGGGTTAAATGGGTAGTATAGTTTTGGTAAAGCTGAACTTTAGTAACTAAACGTGGACAGTAACATCATTAACTAATAGTTATAACTCCACCATGCTCGACAGCTATGCACAAAACAAACAAATAAGAAAAACGCCTATTATCATTAACAAAGAGCCATTTAAACACAAGAGGGCGCTTTTCTAAAAAGGCATTTGATTTAACCATTGTCATTCAAAAGTATTGAAATGATGATTAGATAGAGAGATCATCAACAACTATTTATAAAATGATTTTTCACGACTCGTTAGCTCGTCGCTCCGCTTAAGGACGAAACCCAGCCTGTGGCTTATAATATAAGGTGTTGATGAGTCCATGGGTTTGGAAAAAATAAAATAAACAACTTTTTAGGAGTATTGAATGCTGAGGCCAACAAGAGCAACAAAATTGCATGAAATGTTCCTTTTTTGCCAAACTTAAGGATTTTTTGAGGAAAAAAATGGTATATGAATATACATAAAAACATATTTTAAGCTATATAAGCTTGAATCAAAGCCTGAATTTCCCTACCTTTAAGTCAAACAAAATTGTTGTAACGTAACCTTGAATGTTATCATAAAAAAAATTAATAATTATAACAAAATGATGGTTGGTTGCTAGTTACAACGGTTAACGCAAGATAGTGCCCAACAGACACCCGAAGTTCCCATTCTTGTATAGAAATATACTTATTCATTAAATAAATAATCAGTAACTAAATTATTTTGGAATAGAATTACTTTCAAATGTATAGGATGTTATGATATTGGTTTAAATTAAAAAATTAAACTTGGTCCCAAAATGTATTTCAATTAGATATTGATGCATATGTCGCTTTTTATAAAGCAGAGTTCATTCTGTCTTTAAATTTGTGAATTAATTCAAAGTCTACACATAGTTATCTATTCACACAAAAATGTAATTATTTATCGCAGTGCCCTCTAAACCAAAATATTATTTATAATGATAGTGCTGGTAAGTTCATGTACGATATTTCATCGCCTATATATATATATTACTAGTAGTAAGCAAGATAATAGAATGTACAGTCCACAAACAGCTTTATAAGTACTTAACCGCACACAATATATTGAATGACTCTCAATCAGCAGCACTTGGTTCTTTGACTGATAGTTGGTTGAAATCTATTGATGCTGGACTTATCATAGGTTCTATTTGTATTGACTTAAAACGCGCTTTTGACACTGTCGATACAGACATCCTACTTGTCAAGTTACGTAAGATAGGCGGCTCCGACCCTGTTATAAATTGGTTAAATTCCTACTTAAATGACAGGTCTCAAAGAGTTATAATCCGCGACACTCTATCAGATAAAATATCTCTATCACTAGGGGTACCACAAGTGTCCATACTAGGACCTCTTTTATTTTTTTTATTTGTATTCATAATGTAGTGATGGCGTTGAAACATTGTCATGTAACCATGTACGCTGATGATATAACCCTTAATTATAGTAGTCCATCTGGAATTAATATTCAAAATAGATAACAAGAAGATATGGATGATGTTGCATTATGGCTCCATGCTAATAAACTGAAATTGAATGTTAACAAAACAAAGTTGTTATTTATTGGTACTCCGCACAGATTAATTTATAAGGGAAATGTGCAAATCACATTTAAAGGTAGAAATATTGAACAATGTCAAAGTGTAAAATGTCTCGGAGTAATTATTGATGAACATTTAAATTGGTCAGAACAAATTAATCACGTATGTAAACAGGTATTTTTTTTTAGTTTAAGCATGTTGAGGAGAATAAAGCCTTATGTTCCAAAAGATACTATGACATTAATATATTTATGTTTCATTCAATCTCAAATTGATTATTGTTGTGAAAAATGGGGTGCTCATGCGATTAATCAAACAGAACGTATTATTAAATTGCAAAAAGAGCCGCTATTTCAAGTGTGTTTTTATGTACAAATGGATTCATCACCTTTCCTCTAATTTGTATTATGATTATTTTGTTTCTAATACTCATGCATTTCATACTAGACACGCGGCAAATTTGAATAAGATAATTCCTAGGGCTCGCACAGAACAATATAAACACTCTTCATTGTATTTTTCAATATTCCTCAAGAATAAAAGACCCATTGAAATGAAAACTTCAAATTCCTTGAATATTAACAAACAAATATGAAACAATACTTATTCAAAAACCTTGCCGTATAGTCAAAATTGCAATGAGTGATATTTAACTATTATGTATTGTTTATTTATATTTGTTATTTAAGGGAAAACAAAATAGTAATGTACACAACATTTATGCTGTTTTATAACTATGAATACACCGTCTTAGACTTTCAAAATGAGTGTGCAGTATTGCAATATCTTGATATTAATTTTTCTTTTAATGTTACATTATGTTTTACATATTTCTGTTTTTTTTTTACTATCCACCTCTTAAATTTGGATTACATGGTGATGAAAGAAAATTAAGTAGTCCTTATGTTTCAAGAACTACTAAAACAATCAAGGCCAGGAAAAGCAGATTATGTTCTAAAACTGCATGACTATGCTCCAGACAGGAGACTGTGTATTGTGAGTTATCTATAAAGGTACATTCTTGAAACTGACAAGATCCGTGGCGGAGAACGCGGTTTGTTTATAAACCCCACAAGCGTGTAACTATTGCCAGATGGATAAAGCTGACAATGGCAGCAGCAGGAATTGATACGGGGGTGTACAAGGCCCATTCCACGAAGGCAGCATCTACATCAGCTGCACGTTGTGCAAACCTGCCAGTGCAGCAGATCCTGGACCAAGCAGGATGGTCAAATGTAAAGACTTCCCAAAGATACTACAGGAAGCCTACGGACAACAGGTCATCCTTCGCTTCTGCAGTCATCGGACAAATACAGTAACCATTGTCCAGGTATTTACTCTACAGTCTTATTATATTTACTCTGCAGTCTTATTATATTTACTCTGCAGTCTTATTATATATTATATTTGAATGAAGTTGTTCAGAATAACTTATCCGCTATGATTTTTAGCAGGGTTGTGACGGCTTGGCTTCAAAATCTCTTGTGACGTAATATCTCATGAAATTACGTAATAAAATAGAAAGATTAAACGAGAACTTACCTGTTTGGAGTTTAATCCTTACTTTATAAGGAATGAAGTAGGGATATTACGTCCCTTCTCTCCCACCCACTGGACATATTTCAAGGGTATACAATCAACAGGGCCTTAGTTATCGATAACCCCTCTTAGTTTCAACAGTCACAACCCTTTTTCTGCTTCCAAGATTGACATCACGTGACCTACGTCTGCGCTGGCGGGCTTTCTCTTGTGACGTAATATCCCTCTTCATTCGTTATAAAATAAGGATTAAACTTCAAAGAGGTAAGTTCTCTTTTAATCTTTTTATTTTTACGAACCTTCACATGTACGATATTTTATTCAAAATGGTTTAAACTAATGCTTTTTAAGAGAGCGCCAGCTTGAGTTTGAAAAGCTCTATTTGAATGATAACAGGCTTATTACATAGTCGCTAGTAATTTTGAATTCATCTCAAGCATGGTAAGCATGTAATGTAATGGTGCATATTTTGGTTACTAAAATTCAGTTTGACCAAAACTGTTCTCTTCTTACCAAAACTCAACTATCCCTTTAAGTCAAACAATATTTTTTCAATTTTTAAGTCGTATGTTATCATTTGAAATTAATAATCAGCACGAATAATGCTTGAATGATAGTAATAACCTTTAACGCAATAGGGTAATCTCCAGACACCTCATGCTTCAAACTTTTTTAGGGAATAATAATAACGCAATAGATATAATGAAAACTAAGATAAATATGTATTGATATATTTGTAAACATATAAAGGATGCTCGTACATTGTCTTACAGTATCTAATAAAATGTGGTCCTAAGATGTATTGCAATGAAATATAAGTATGGATATTTGTTATCATGAAGAAAGGTGATTTCTCTTAAATATTGCGCTCTTTCACAATATATACATTTTCAGAACTAAAGCAGACCTACCACTTTTAAATTATCATGCATAGTCTACTCGTGTTTGTGCACTGAATAATTTAATCTGTATTTGGCAAACGTAACAGTTGATGTAGTATAATACAAATAATGGCATTCTGACCTCGGTGTGTAGTACATCGGACATATTCTTTTTTTTCAAGGTAAACGTTATTATTCTTTCTAGCTAAATATTTTTTTAATTTTTTTATGTATTGATGTAACAATAAACGTATTCATTTATTGTAGTTTTTCAGTATCAGCTCAAGAAAAAGATATACATTCCAAAAACATGCACAACTAAATGATCAGGAACACAATTGAATAATAATACTAATAATTATGCGACCATACTCCGTATGTAAAACGCTCACTTTTAAGTAAGAAAAGTCAGAACATACAAACAAAACAAAACATGGAAAGGCCTGTTTAAACATTTGAGTTTTACCGTAGCATATTATTATATTGATTGCAAACAAATAGCGTAATGAAACAGCAACGTATATAATAAGTTTTTTAAACTGCATTAGCTGACATTGTAAGAGGTTAGAAACATTACCAGAAGCGTAAGCAGTCTTTATCATAAACAACAAATGCCCTGAAAATAAAATAAGCTATAAGAAATAAAAACAAGGAAACAAATGGGGAAAACAAATGGCAAATGTGAATTTGATTGTTTTGAAGATTCATCCTGTTGGGAGGCAAAATATGATATAATCGAATAAAGTTGATTTATAAAGCGAACTACCGGGTACAGGAGTTGAGGTGATATTGACTGTGAAGTAATATTGTAGCAATACAGATATTCGGTCACACCAGTATTCGACAAATGGGAAAATATTGACACTATCATACCAGTGGACGCATAACCCCAATCGCATGAACGGTACAAATATCACGATGTTGCTTTAAAGGGGTAGTTTAGTTTTGGTAAGGCTGAAATTTGGTAACCAAACCTGGACAATAACCTTAAAAACTAAAAGTAATAACTCCACCATGCTCGAAAAGTCTACAAACTTGCAAAATGACTAATTAAAAAGCACGTTATCATTCAAAAAGAGCCATTTTGAACACGAGAGGGCACTTCTAAAAAGGCATCAGTTTCAACCATTTTTCATACACAATAATGCATGTGATGTTTTATTACCAAACTGATCTTA
>JAUELG010081104.1:0-10878 GCA_031471515.1 Dendraster excentricus | reverse complement strand
TACAGAAGCTTTTTGATTGGTTACTTGTTAATAAATTAGTCTTAAATGTAAATAAAACAAAATATATGGTCTTCACTGAAATAAATATTGAATATAATTTCGAAATTAAAATAGGTAATGAATATATAGAGAGGGTCTCTTCATTAAAATTCCTAGGAGTGACCATAAATAGCGCATTGTCATGGCATGAACACATTGGTGTCATCTGCAACACAGTATCTAAAAGCATTGGTGTTATAAATATGTTAAAATTTTTCCCTCAAAGCATTTTGAAACTGTTGCATAATGCTATTATTCTCCCACACTTGAAGTATTGCAACATAGCTTGGGCAAATTATAATGATTATTATGTATTTAGATTGTTTTTGATACAAAAGAGGGCTGTCAGAATCATTTCACACTCTTCATACCTTGCCCACACAAAACCAATTTTTGAACATTTGAAACTACTCAATATTTTTTCTTTGAATAATTATAATATTGCAATTGTTATGTATTTGTGTTTTAAAAAATCAGATTCCGGCAAGATTATGCTCTTACTTTTCTTTTAATTTGGATTATCATAATTATAATACAAGCTCTGCATTAAACTATAAGTTATCCAAAGTTAGAACTGTAGTTTCCAAACACTCTATATTTTATAATGACCTCACTTTAGAAATACGATAAAGTCCAACTCTCAACACTTTTAAACGAAAACTCAAATTAACTTTAATAGAGAACTCATCGACATGAAATGGTTAGGGCATGTGTGTTAGTGTGTGGGTATGTAATTGAATGTGTTATGGTATGTTATGGATTGTTCTTGAAGGATACACCAACTGGAATATTATGTAAAGCATTATTTGTTTTAAAGTGTCTATTTGTTTGATTATAAGTATTTTTCCTCTTGCATTATATTATTTTTCTTTCTTTACCGGGGTCAACGCCATATAAGGCTTTATGCACTTCTAATTTGGCCCCACATTCTTAATTTATTTAATTTGCTATATAATTCTCTTTTAACATAAATTTTGTATATATTATTAAAATGATTCATGTATTGTGTCTCTTGATGTTGTTTTATCAAGAATGTAAATAAACTGAAATGAAATGAAATAATGAATATTTATAATCATGATATCTTATTCAAACAAATGTCATTAATTGTATGAATCATGAAGCACAAAATATTGAAGCAAATTTAACATCAAAATGCATTTTGCAATACGAATAATATTCTTCTATGAAGTGCAGAGTTTGTGACAAAGGCTATTCAAGTATGCATGAAAGTGCGTTAACCCTGGCAATCAGACTGACTGCGCGCATACAAAACGCTGTGCATGTGCAATGTGTAAATTGCATGTGATTTTAATGCACAGTATAATGCTAGTATCTTGGAATTTGCTTACAATGACAGAAAGCAGCATAATTTTGTTTTATTCATCATGTCATAATAATCATTTTTGCTTTAATTATCACTAACTTCACTTGTAGTTACTTCATTTTTCCATGGGGATATTGTTCTTGCACCGTTTTGAGATCATGTACATTATTCCACTTATATAAACCTATCTTCATCTTGATCAGAGAGAGCGCCCTTTGTAATTAAAAGTTGTATTCTCCTAGAAATATAAGTAAACTTTTATATCGAATGTACCCTATAAACAAGTATATGCGTGCTTGGTTAATCATTATGTATCTTATTCGCATTTCATTGAGGAACTGCGTCCTGAAAAGCCCTCTTTTTAAAGAAAAGTGTGACTCGTCTAGAGAGGGCGCATTGTATATTAATTATACTGTTTTCCCGTTAAAGTATGTCAACTAACATAGAGAGTATAATGCCAAAATATGTTTAATTGGTTTTCTACTTTATTCATAACGTAAGGCATTATTTCATTACCCTCCGAAGTTGATGTAGATATTGCGTTTTTCATAAGGGAGATCGATCATGAACCGATTTGGAATCATGTAACATTCTCCATACTTATTTTAAAGTAACTTAAGACTTGATAAGAGAGGGCGCTGTTTATCATTTTAAGGTTTTGTTTTCCTTTATCTTATATACACTTTCATAGCAAATGTTTAAACAACTATTTGTGTGACCAATACAAAATAATTCACGCTTCGTATTTTAGGGGAAATAGGGGAAATACGTCCCTTTTTAACGAAAATTTGTGACTCACCTAGAGAGGGCGCTTTTTATTAACTTTAAGTTTTTTCCCTTTAAAATATATTGAATTACATACAGAATATATGCCATAAAATTTTCGATTGGTTTGTCCATAACGTAAGCCATAATTCACCACCCTGAAAATTCGTATGTACATATTGCGTTTTTCCTTAGGGAAATCGGTCACTAATTACTAGGGATTTTCTCAAAATATCTACATTTTCATGAAAATCTCAAAGTTGAATGAAAAATTCAATTTGCCAAGTACAAAGAAAAATAGACACATATATGCCCTTTTATCAAACCCTGAAGTTATCTTCACAAATTCATTATTTCCGAGCGGCTATGGCAAAAACACAAAATGGTCAATATCTCAGTTTCTAGAAAATGCTGATTCGTGTAGATACTGCGTTTTTCCTTAGGACGGCAGCTTTGTTCATTTGAAAAAACACCATATCCGATGGACATGATACATTTTAATCATATTTTGGGAAGTGCCCCGTTCCTTTTGTTGGGCCACACTGTATAATAACATGCATAGTCCAGGAGGCAGCAATTTTGCCGCCCCCCAACCCCCGATCTTGGCAGCGAAGAGGCCGATCGCTGCGAAAGTGTGGATGCATATTTGTCGAAGTGTAATCTTATTTTGTTTTGATTTGCATAATTATTGTAATTTTTGCAAATATATTTATAAAGTTCATATTTTTAGTTTATAGATCGTATAGTCTTTTATAACTAAACAATGCCTCAAGATAATTTAAAATATAAATACAACATATTGCTTTTGATTTATTTTTTCATAATGATAAATTTACTTCTTAAAAACCCAAAACAAAGACCTAAACTTTAAACAAGACAAAATAACAAAAGATATAACTTCTGTAATGAACATTTGGGCAATCTCTTCGCAGATGTGCCCATGAATTGGTATTCTTGACTAAAAAAACACATGCTTTATGCAATTTGTATAGCACTTCGGTTCTGTCAGTCATGCATGACAAGTCGTGGGTACATATTCCAAGAGAATGACAACATTTGCACTGTTTCCACTATGTGTGTTGTACACAAACCACAAAATTATGCGATGTTGGGGCTGACATGGATAGACAAAATGTAACGTGACTTCGTAACGGAAAGAAATATTTCAAAAGATGCGAAAGCCCCACCCCACCCCCACAAACATAAAACAAAACAAAATAAATAAATAAACAATCAAAACCATAATAATAATAACATAAAAATTAATATAAATAAAATAAGTGAAATATATAAATAAACAAATAGAAACTCAAGAATTAACAAATCAAAATAAAATACCAAATGAAAACAAAAAAAAAGCATGAATAAATACATAAAGTAAACATAAAATTACCTAACAATTATCGCGAAAAATGTTGAGGGGACCAGCTATTAAGGCTTAAACAAATACCAGCACCCAGCGAGTACCTCTCACCTGCTCGATTCACGGTCTCAAAAGACGCCAGCATGCGGCAGGTCTAGAAGTGATGTATTACTTTGTCGGGGGGGGGGGGGAGGGGCAGTGATTATATCATCACATTATAATTATTATTATCTCATTCCTTACTCAGACTTTGCACACATTGCTATTATAAAATCAAAACTTAAGTATTCAGTCATCAATAGTCTTTTAGTGCAAACAATATCTCCAAAAGCAAGTTTATTATACCCGCTAAATCATTATAATCATGTTTGCCATTAATTGTTTTGATTGTGATAACATTAATTTACCTCCATTCCACAACATGATGCCTTTGCTCGGCATTGATAACGCAGTATATAAGTGTTATAACAAGGCGCGCTTCAAGACCTGGTGGTTGTGGGCTTAGATAAATACAAGGTGTGTAACATTAGTGTTGCGAACATCATAAATGTGTCTGAGTTGAGTGCTTGTTAAACAGTGCAGTCATGGTCAAACTGCATGTTAGTAATCCGCACCATCATAATTCCACCATGATCGGAAGGAATAAATGATTACAAACGAAAGCCTGTCATCAATGAAAAAAAGAGAACTCAATAAAACGCTCTGTGAACACTCAACGGTGTCAACCAGTTTGTTACATTGTTTTTCTTAAAGAGGAAACATTCCAACCAAAGTTGCATTGGCTGGTTATAAATTATGAGATATATATGGAGCGCCCAAAAAGAAATGCAAATGGTTATTTGTATTGTTAGCTCGGCCATTTGAGAACCAAATTGATCCGGTACAGTTTATTATGTCATCAACATTGTATGCTCCTACAAATTTGACACTCAGTGTCTCAGTTTCTTACAATAAACTATTATAGTGTGTAGCGCAGTTTACACCAAATTTATATTCATTTAAATACATTCTGAAATTATTGTAAACCGTTTTAACAGAGTGTATATACCGAGGAAATAAATATATTTACAATATGTTTACCACAAATCGCGTGGATTTATATTGCGACACGGCATATCTGATTACATTACTATGACTGTGCTTAAACGTATAATATGTTGCTGTGAGTATCTTTCAAACACAACTCAAGCAAACGATAGAGTGTGCGTATGTTACGATAATCTTATAAACACGATTTCTTATTTGTTTAGATTTTCATTAATCAATATCTTATTCCCGCGCCCGCCTGAAGAAAAAGTTTATTAAAATATCACGTTAAAATGTATGAGATTTTTTGTTTGTTAATGAAGCCAAATATTAACAAATCTTTGGAATACTAGTTATTTGAGTTATAACCAAGGCCATAGCTGGAAAATACGTCATGTCGCGCACTCCTGGTGTATAGAGCGAACAAAACACCAGGAAATAGATGCTTAGAGGATAACTTATTAGTTTCATAATAAGAATATCCAGGCATACACTATAATTTAGGGTTTTACAAGTGATCTCTCGGGGAGTACTGAAAGGAGGTTTATTCGTTGAACAATCAAATAAATCAACAAGCCTTCACACCTCACTATCCGTGTATACTTTAAGTCATGAAACATAATCTTTCAGAGAATAACCGCAAGCATGTGAAGTGCGAATAAATCAAGAATAGTTACAGCCTTAACGACTTTTTCCACACAGAGTGGGTACAATTAACTCAATGAATGAAATAAAACTAAACAAAAACAAAAGGGAAGGGCGACGTTTGTAGTTGCACGACATTGTCATAAATCATGAAGTGAATACGGTTTGTGGAGAAAGGAGATGAACATGCATGTTTAAATTTAAGCAAGATCACACTTGATAACAGACTGTGTTTTCAAATCTCACGATATGGTTCATAAGCGATAGCCAGCCTTTCTCAAATTTGCTTCCCGCTAGGAATTACATTCCCAGTTATCAATACTGTCAATATGCACGACGAAACAATGATGAAACACCAAGTGAGGTTTGGATTTGCTGCATTGACATTGCTTCTTATGGTTCAGCCATGTCTTTCAGTGTCTTTTCAATGTGAGAGACAAATATTTGAACCAGAGCAAAATGGTACAATTACCATTCTCCGTTGTACCGGCGAGTGGTACTTGAGAAAAGATGAAAGCATGAAGTTGTACCGATCTAACGATGAAGTGATTGCTCACTGTGATCCAACGTTTTGCGCGCCAAGTTATTGTTCCTTTTCGTGTGAGAATACGGAACAAATTGAAAATCGTACCATTTTTAAATGGTGTGGGCCGAACTGTATTTCCTTTAGTATCTTAGATCCTCTGTTGGACAGTGATTACGGAGAATACTTTATTTCTGTTAATTCGTCTGATAAAGTTCTTGCTTTTACCCTAACTAAGATTTCAACGGAAAGTACACTAAATACAGAATACATTGGTCGTTCCGATTCCACATCTGCACCCAGCAGCACGGTTACAAGTAGTTTATCTGGTTTTCCAGCTACTAAACGGAGTAGTGACGGTATACATACTACTGATTCTAATCGATTTGGAGGAATATCCCAGTGCTCACAAGAACCATACACGACTTATGTTTCAACAATTAGTGAAGTTGAGTCCGTCAACAACACAATTACGTTTACCTACGAATTTGTGAAAGTCATAATCCTAACGTTATCTGTTGCACTGCTCTGCACCATTGGAACAGGAGTATATCTTCTAGCGCGAAGACGCACGCAACGTGAACCGCTGGTTCGAGATCTACAAAATAATCAAATTGCTCTGTCACGATCAAATACGATAGAGGCGATAGACATTGCCTCCACGACGACGCGGCCTTCACTCAGCAATGTCCGCCAGGCCACTGGCTACCCTGGGACGCCTCACCAGGCACCTGCGTTGCCTCCAAGAACACGCTCTGGTGACCATAACAAAGTACATTTGCCTGTCGATGAGTGTACGCCATACGAAGAGAGCGGAGATAACTTCAACCCTGTATCCGGCTCACGTCAGCACGACCTCCAGATGAGTGAAGATAGCGATCGAGCGCGCGGCTGGGACGTACAGGATGAGAACACGTACTGCACGGTGGATGATTGCAAACAGAATAAAGTACCGAGTTTGGTGGCAAGTGGGCAAAACATACCAATAACCACCATTAAAAGATCAGTAGACTGCAATACAGCAGATGATGAAATGCTTAGCAGGTTATATGCCAAACCAGATAAGAAGAGGGTGCACGGTCGGATTTCGGAAGAGAATTTAACCTTCAACACTATTGCGGAGGTTAACGATTCTGACTACGACTTCCTTAGACACAATGTAGCGAAAGAACCAGTTTCCATTGCGACGTGTCCAATACACGGTCAGCGTAACACAATCAGGATATTGTAGGACCTAGTGATTTTAGATCTGATATTGTGAATAAGAGACATATTTTTACATTGGCACAAAGCGTGTTCACTTTTCCTCGATACATATGAATATGTCACAGTATCTATTTGATTGTTGAGAAGGAAATGTTTCCAATAATACATGCCACGTGCTTTGACCGGCTTCCCATGCTATTACCCTACGATGTCGCCGCAGAAAGACGCAGTGCCATCAGAGCTTTCAGACATCCGCGCTCCTTCTGATCTCAAGTATAATTACGACACTGACGACACGCGTCGTACCGCATCAGAGGCTGGAGAGAATAGCGAAGCGAAAGCAGTGAATGCATGTAGTCATTTCATTTACAACGCAGGTGACATCCCAGCGTTTAGCAGAGTACAGGAGAGTGTTGCCTTGCAGGCAAGGGAAAGAGCAACCGAGGAAGTGTCACCGGAACTCTTGGTCAGAAATCCGGCCCAACTTTATCTGGATGAGTTCTTTGATTCGTCTGAATACGAGCTGTTAAACCCACAAATAGAGAGGGAGTAATCATGTTTAATATGGTGTTGCTTTCTTTGAATACATAACGATACATGCTGATACATAACGATCGTCAATTAAAAGCAACATGCTTATTAAAGCAAATTATATATGGCTGCTGCTATGAGGTTTAGATTACTCATTTATTTTGTATCAATTATTCATTGAGTGATAACGTCATATGCCCTAAACATGCTGGTGGTGGTGGTGGTGATTCCCTAGACCGCGGAAGTAATGCCATGTAATCGAGTAGAAGGGTGACATAATATTGAGAAGAGATAAAGATCGACTTTACCGCGAGGATTTATTTGATAGTCTGACTTCCTGATACATATATTACCAGTGTCGATCTGACCGGAATCGAACTATTTGATATAAATATGCGTCACTTTTGTATTGCAATGATAAGTAGTATATAAAGATGAAGAGATTATTGAATGTTTTGAATTCCTTGAAAGGTATATAGCCAACTCATGATAGATATAAATAATGTGTTATTAACAATAAGTGAAGTAATAATGTCCTTTGAATATTTGTACGCTTGTAAATAAAATATTTTATTATTAATTTGTATACTTTTCGACATTGCTAAATCAAAACGATTACAAAGTCATACCTGGTGAGTATTGTTCAGATGAAAAGGGATTTATTTAATTTTGATTAAATTTTGCTGCATTAAAAAAAAATAAATTATGTCTGATCAATGTTTGTGATTAAGTACAAATAATCAGTGATGTATAGTAACATTCGCTGTGATAACTGTGTTTAGAAAAGGTATATTATGTTCAGCAAAAATTACACCTTTTAAATATAAACTATCTATTTTTTATATATAATTTAAAGCATGATTTGACATAGTAAAATAAGCATCGCAAGGTCTGTTTAAAAAATAGCAAGATTCATTTCAGTTTAATCAATAGATAAGGCGTTATATTTCTTATCAATTATATGGCAAATGTTTATTCACGGAAACCACGGTGAGTGCCCTGAAATGGGAAATATAGTTTTGGTAAAGGCTCAACTTAAGTAACCAATTCTTGACAGTAACATTAAAAACTAATTGTTATAACTCCACCATGCTCAAAAGGTATATATATTAAATAACAAACGACCAAATAAAAAGCCTGTTAATCAAAAAGAGTCATTTAAACACAAAAGGTGCTTTTCTAAAAAAAACAGTGATTTCAGCCATTGCCATACACAATTCTGCATCAGATGAGTTATTGAACTGATGATTAGATAGAGAGATCATCAACAAGTATTGCAAAAATGCTTTTGAAAATTTTTGAAAAAGTGCAAGCATTTTTTAATAAAAAAAAAATCATCTATTTTTTGGGACCCCGAATATTTATCAGATCAAATAGATTTATTGATATTCTCGTCGTTTCTGGGCGGATTTTAACCAAATAAAGTTAATTCTGCCATTAAAATAGCATGTTTTCTCAAATTTGATAGTCAGTTTTAATTACGACACAAAAAAATTACCTTTAATTTTGTACATGCCTAGGTAAAAATGAAAACAAATCTTGCTTTTTCAAAACTGTGTATTTGAGGAGTTTGTTTGTTTGAATGGTGTGGTCCTCCATTTGTTGTTACTTTCAAAAACAGAACTTGCGATATGTAAGGGAAAGTTTATTGTTGGTAGAGAGGGCGCTACACATAATATTTTTCGCGAGATAAAAAAAAACAGACAGTTAAGTTTGAAAAAGCATAATATTTAAGTAACATAATAAACCTTTTTTTATCAAACTCAGTGAAGGAAGGGCTGAAATGTTTATAAATCTAACATTTTGTAACGAATTTTGGGCCCAACAAATATAAGCTAATTTGAAACTAACCGTAAAACATTTTGAAAACAAGTGTTGATTACCTTTTTATTTAATTACTTGTTTGTATGAACCTTCACATGCACAGTGTGTTGGGTTTAAACAAATTAGTATTTTCTCAATTTTAGAGAGTGCCATCTTGAGTATCAACGGCTCTCTTGAATGTAAGGTTTCTTTACTCATTTCAGGATGGTACAGTTATGGCTCTATATTTATATATCTATAGTGCAGGTACTATTTACTAAAATAAAGTTTGATTACAACCGCACTCTCTTTACCAGAACACAACTATCTCGTTAATTAACCTTGATAGTTGATGTATGAACAATTACACATTGTACTTTCTCTCTGCATGTAGATATTTAAATTGTATTTAAATGTGACACTTTAACGTTTGTAAATATTAGATATTCAATTTAAATAAAACAAAAACACGCTGCTGTCTGTGACACACTAATCCAAAACACCGACCGTGAAGAACGTCAATAGTTGTTATTGTCATGTACGTGTACATTCCTATAATACAAGTTCTGTTTATGGTCAGTTATCGATCTAAAAATAATATATATTAATGGAACGCTTTTATTGAATAATCTCCCGAAAAATATAAACAATTTGTAATTCACTTAATTAATTTAAGTCGAAATGATATATTTAATGATGTGTGAAATACATGCATTAATCTAGATAGTTCTGAAAAATATCTAATATTTATATGTTAATGATTTTTATCATTTATAAATTATTACATGTATATAAACACAACCAAAATTTAAGTTTCCCCCTAAACAACAGAGCGTAACTTTTTAACAAATTAGGTTCGAACAACATAATTTGGCACGAATGTTGCTCAACTTATTTCATTTTCACACATAAGTTAGTCAATACATATAAGAACAATCCTGCCAAGTCATTTGGCTCAAAATCTAGTAGTAAAAATAGTTATGTAATTTGATAAAGGGGACTTTTTTGTGGTGGGTTTGATTAATCAGTATTGTTAGAATAAATTCAACAAATATGAAATTCCTCTCCTGATTAAAATAACATACATTTTTAACAAAATGTTTTAAGCAAAATTACTTCGCATGATTGTTTCTACCGTTATTGACTAACATATGCCTGAAAATGGAATTTATCCTTTGAGTCATGCCTGCGTGAGTACATAGCAAAGGAAAGATTGGCACTTTGTGTGCTCACACATGCATAACTTCATGGACCAACTTCATTTCACACATAATTGAGTAACAAATTGTATAAGCAATCCTGCCGATTCATTTTGCAAAAAAAATTTCTGGCAAAAAGTTATGCCATTGTGTAAAAGGGGACTTACTTTCGTAGTTACCAGCTAATGTACGTAACTTAACAAAAGCAACTATACGATGTTGAGACTTCGTTAACTACTAGCACGTTTGGAGAATCGCCATGTGGAGATATGACGAAATAAAGGCAGTTGCCCTTCTGACTCCCGAACGAAGAAGTCCTGTGTTTTCCTTCTCTCTCAATTCATGAAAGTGTCGATGATTAAAGTAGCCACAAGGATATACGTGATTCGAACAAGCGGCAACCATGGCCCAGCGTTTGGGAGTACCCCCCCCCCCCCCCCACCCCCCCCCC
>JAUELG010080772.1:0-10880 GCA_031471515.1 Dendraster excentricus | reverse complement strand
TGGTTTGAACTGTACCTGATGACCATGGGTAATAATAATTTAAATAGTTATTTAAGCGCAGTAGAGTATATATTTATCGTGGCTGCGCTATATAACTGTTCATATTATAATAATTATTATTATTATTACTAAGAATACTAATGTTGGTAGAACGCTATGAGTAAGACCCTGTCGATCCCCATTTTAGTTCATTTTTATCTAGTCAATGCCAGTTAGATCACGCTCCCTGGCGGTAATGTATTGAATCGTTATTCATGTGATGGGCATAATGCATTTTTAACGATATTTTTGGAACTGCTTGTTACGTCTTTTTGGCCACCCTGTATAGATGAAAATTATTATCTCTTTCGTTTTCCAGGTTCCTATAGATGCCAAAAGACACGAATGCGGCTACCGCGCTCTGACTAATTGATGTATCACCTTTTCATACGGTCACGTAACTTATCCACAACTAAACGCTTCAGTTTTACAAACGTCAAATGTTTGTATATGTGTTGCTACGTTCTGTTTCGTAACGTTCAATGTTTGTATATTTGTTGCTAAGCTACGGGTCATCTCGAATCTTCTTCAACTTTTCCGAATGCGCCATTAGTTTCCCTCGATCGCGGCCTTACCACAGTTTGTCAATAATTGTTCACGCGAGGAACAACCAAATTACAATTCCTTAAATTTGAGTAGTGTTGCTGAATTGCTCTACTTTCTTTTTTGTTTAGAGAGTGTGTACCGGCAAACGATGTGACAATGATCAAACATTGTATGGTGAGAGTTAATTTTGAGTATTTCCATGAAAAGAGGAGTTGTCTTGTAAAATAATCTTATATTTGATGTTATGAGGTAAAGCATCACTCTGTCTCTAGACCACAATGCTGCAGGTTCGAACCTTTGGCCGAGCAATATCAACGATTTTCAACAAGGAACTTCTGAACTCCGGCTGACTTCAGATCGAAATTCATGGCGGTGTATTAGGAATGTTGAAAAACAAATGTGCTCATGGTTCGGAGCGTGCTCATTCACATGACATGCACACATCAAGTCAATTCGATAGTTCATGGCCCTGTTACTGAAATAACTATAATGGATTGTAACGTTGCAACTATTTGCAAGTCAAATAAATGCGGACATGTCAACCGATCAGATATGCGCATTTAGTCATATGATCTGACTGAAAATGAATGTCAACACCATTATCGATTGTATATCCTTCTGCAAGAGTTCAATCGACCAATGAGCGTGATCTAACGTTTGATCGATGTACATCCAGGAAACATTGAACAATCCTTTTTACATTCATCCTGCCACCTGTAACCATGTCATTTCATGCGTGACAAGTTTACGGCACACGCATGACTGGAAGCTATTTGAGCGGAGACGAATATTGCCTGACTACTAACAAACACAACATCGATATTGAGATTGAGAAATGTTTCTGTTGCCTTAAATTGTCCATGTTTTAACCTCCTTCTCCTAATCTATTTGTTTGTTTCACGTTCACAGGTCTGGTTGATATGCTGTTGGGTGGTGTTCGTCCAGCATGGTAAGAAAACAAAAGTTCATAGTCATCTGGGTAACATCCTCAAAACTTTCCTGGAACCATAAACATAGCCACAATCTTTTTCAAGGGGTCGTTTGACATGGAATCGGGGTTAATTAGATGACGATTCGCAATACATGAACAGGAGAGTTCATTTTATAACTTGAGTTATTACGACAATGCATATAAACGTACGAGCACGTGAATCTCTAAGATGACTTATTTGTTAGCCAATGCATCCCAGATTCCTTTCATTTGACGCATGCTTCAATTAGTGTAACCATGTTAGTACCTTCCCAATTAAGTTATTATCCTAAAGTTATGGTTGTTTTAATTTCCTGTATTCACAATGCTTTCCGTCCTTCCTCCATTTCTTATTCAGCCGTTGCCACCACAAACAACACAGCCTTTCGAGAGTCTTTCCTGAAGTCGCCATGTCGCCCAACAAATATAATGCGCAAGTGGAGGGAAGCGAGGGAGACGGGGACGTGCTCCAAGTACCTCAAGAACATTACTGGAAACAACGGAAGTAAGATCACGAACCTCCAACCGCGTAACGGTGTAGATATGTCCAACGCCGGCATTAACGAGAAAACGACGCCAGTGCTATCTGGACCGTCTATGTTTCCTACCCAACCACCTACCGGTTTCCCGACTGGAAGCAATCCGAATATAGACGAAATCATGGCGGCCATCACAGTTGCTGGACGGTCAACTGATGCAAACAACTATGCAGTAACCGCTACACCAGGGATGATGTCTAATCCTGCAAGCAGTATCACTGATGACGTCTTGCAACAATCGATGACAACCGCTACAACAGGGCAGACGTCTACCCCTGCTGGCAGTTCTACTGGTGACAACTCTCAACAATCGGTGACAACCGCTACAACAGGACAGACGTCTTCTCTTGCTGGCAGTTCTACTGATGGCGACTCTCAACAATCGGTGAAAACCGCTACAGCAGGACAAACGTCTACTCCTGCTGGCAGTTTTACTGATAGCGACTCTCAACAATCAGTGACAACCGCTACAACAGGACGGATGTCTACACTTTCTGGCAGTTCTATTGATGACGACCCTCAACAACCGGTGACAACCGCTACAACAGGACAAACTTCTATTCTTGCTGCCAGTTCTGCTGATGACAACCCTCAACAATCGGTGACAATCGCTACAACCGGACTGATGTCTGCACTTGCTGGCAGTTCTACTGATGGCGACCCTCAGCAATCGGTGACAACCGCTACAACAGGACAGACGTCTACTCCTGCTGGCAGTTCTATTGAAGACGACTCTCAGCAATCGGTGATAGTTGCTACAACAGGACAGACGTCCACTGTTATTGATGGCAATTCTATGGATAGCGACTCTCAACAAACAATGACAACCACTACAATTGGACACGCGTCTACTCTTGCTGGCAGTTCTACTGATAGCGACTCTCAACAATCGGTGACAACCGCTACCACAGGACAGATATCTACTCTTGCTGGCAGTTCGACTGATGGCTACTTTCAGCAATCGGTAACAACCACTACATCAGCAACGACGACTACAATCCCAATGTCCGGAAGTAAGTGTTCGGAAGGACTAATATTTTTTTCTTTAAGTCTTTAACCATAATCGCATCGAGGAAAATGTCCACGTTTTATCGAAACAGATTTGCGCATCTTGAACACGTTATCTGAGTTTCGATTCATTGCAATGTGCAATTTATTGTATCTCTGTCTGCAAAAGGGACACGAGTTGGTGGTGTATGTCCTGATTTGTCTTGTTAGGTGCTTTCTTAAGCAAATTAAGCATAAACATGTTATAATTCTGTCTGTATTATTTTGACATTTCCATATATCATGTACCTCACCCGAGTTATCACATTATTAATTATTTAAAAAAATTACATGTAACAACGAAGATCTCATATCAGCAATATTATACCGTTTGTTATCCTGTTATTGTAATACATTAACAGAACTACGACAATGCTGAGTTATCTTATGTTAATTCGGAACTAGACAACGAAGCAATTTATACTATACATTTTTTGTATCATTTCAATGCCTGATTTTAATTCGAAAGAAGACAACACACCAAAGAATACTGTATATTCATAGTTTATTTACAATTTCAATGCACAACAGAGGTGCGACTAGTAAATGGGTGTACTGCCTACGAGGGTCGCGTTGAAGTGTTTCACAACGGGGCCTGGGGGACTGTGTGTGGTGACTCATGGAACAGTGACACTGCTAGCGTTGTCTGCAGAAGTCTTGGCCTTGGTGAATCAGGAATCACAGTGAGACGTGCTGGGTTTGGAGAAGGCACGGGAAACATTTTACTGGATAACGTCGAATGTACCGGAAGTGAAGCCAACCTCACCGATTGTCTGCACGATGGCTTTGGAGTGTACGATTGCGATCATTCTGAAGACATAGGTGTGATCTGCTCACGTGCAGGTAAGAACAAATATTCAGATTTTAAGCGAGTGGAACTGACTAGCCATCTTAGGAACGTCGTACAATGCTTACACAGAGTGAGTCAAATAAATTGTCTTTAAAAATCTTTTAAAAGTTGTCTTGTTTGGTAAATAAATACTTGGTCATGGATTTTATGATTTGTTTTGGTAGGGTCACTACTTGCATGAAATGCAATTTCCGAAGACTGCCTAATCTTACTTGCGTCAAATTGTAGGAAGAGGAATAAAACATGTTTATGAACACAGTGGTATTACCAGGATTGCCAAAAGGGGTGCTATTTTGTAAACGATTCCATGCCGAGTACCAAGAGCACCGGTCTAGCAATACAGATATTTTGGGTTTGAATCCCACTAGAATCCCATTTTCTTTGCCATGTTTGATCACATTATATTTTTCTGGACAGTGTCTTAATATGTTTGAATTAATCACAAAATGTTAGTACAATACTTTATTATCATGTTTGTGACATTCGTCTATAAATTATGGATAATAATTATCTAATAATTATATTATACTATGTAGAAATAAAACGAATACCCAGCATATTTACCTTCGACCATCAAGAGCATAGTTATAGGTCAAGCTATTAAGATATGAGATAAAACATTGTTTGTGTGTAAAATTGCCCGTGCACATGTTTTATGACATATGGAAATTAATTTTAATTAATCAGCTGCCCAGCATACATAGCGGCTTTTTACATGACTATCAACAGGTATTCAGAATTAAAAACACCACTGTCTGCAATTCTTTCAACAATTTAACAATAATTTTAATGTCAGATAATCATACTATGTGTTCATTTCCATGTATTAACTCTTATTTTTAACGATAATAGAAATGCAGGTACGTCTTGTTGATGGATGTAACTCCGCAGAGGGGCGTGTGGAGGTCCATTGCAACGGATCTTGGGGAACTGTCTGCGATGAATGGTGGGATGATGACGATGCTGGCGTTGTCTGCAGAAGTCTTCGTCTCGGTGAATCAGGTCGTGCTTTGCGAAATGCTCAGTTCGGGCGAGGTACGGGAGATATCGCTCTCGATCGTGCAAAGTGTTCTGGAAGCGAAACCAACATCGCAGGCTGTGACGGAAAGAGAGTGCACAGTGCATCGTGCGACCATGGGGATGATGCAGGAGTGGTGTGTTCAGATTCAGGTAAATTAATCTCATTTGCAGGAAAAAAAATTATAAGTAATTGGAACACAGATCAGCTGTTTTCAATGCAAAAGTATGATTGGTTGTATCGCGCAAACTTTCTGACTCAATTTATAACCAACTGTAACATAAAAATTGAATTGAAGTAAATTGAAAATGTTGTATTGAATACAATTACAGTGCAGATAAGCAGCTGAATTGTGTACAGTTATTCATAGTCATACAAACAAATTAACTTATCAATTTCAATGTTGTATGCATTTTAAAAACATTTCAGAAAGAAGAAAACTTCACTTATGTTGACTTAATATCTTTATTTTGACACAGACTTACCATTTTCTGTTGGGGAAAAAATAATCGCCGTTCACTTTCCCATACGCACCCACGTAGCTACTACCTCGTATAGTATGCTATGGTTTAATTATAGGGTTATGTATTGTTATGTATTATGTTTATCCTGTGATACGTATCAGCACTGGATAGGAGCAGGATGATTTAGTGTGTTTTGAGCCAATTATTTTGAAGTACCCACTACATTTCGTATAACGTTATACAGAGCTTGCTGTCCGTCTCGTTGATGGAGCCAATCACACGGAGGGTCGAGTTGAGGCCCTCTGCAACGGATCATGGGGAACTGTCTGCGATAACTCTTGGGACGATGCTGACGCTGGCGTTGTCTGCAGGAGCCTTGGACTTGGGGACACTGGAGTAGCTCTTACCGGAGCACATTTTGGACAGGGCAATGGTGATATCATCTTGGATGACATCGAGTGCTTGGGAGACGAAGGCAACATCACAGCCTGCACCAACGCCGAAGGGAGGGCCAACAATTGCGGACATGACCAAGACGCAGGATTGCGGTGTCCGGGCTAATGTGGCTTTAGATACTTAAACCCTTTCCAGGCCGGGTTATTTTGGCTACGCTATTTGCCAGAGGGGTGTACATGTAAATATTGCAACCTGTTTTGACTCTCTTCTAAACGGTTGAAAAAAGTACATGTTAAGTGAAATGTTATATACAAAACCAAAACAGTTTTGAATTGTGTTCTTTTCTATAAGAGTGGTAGTTCTTGTAAAGTAAGGCATTATATATAAACCCGCTCCCTCCCCCACCAAAAAAAAAATAGTAATAGTAATAATAATAATTAATTAATAATTTAATAAATACAACAATAAATATATACATACATACATAAACAAATTAAATTATAATAAAGGAATAAATCAAAAAATAAATTTTGCGTTCATTTAACTTATGGACATAATTTTATGTCAGTGAATTATCAATTGTCAATCACACATTAAAGCAAGTTGGGTATGCAAACAATAATTTTTGCAACGGTAAAAAGCATTTTTCATGCATTTTTAAAAACATTTCAGAAAGAAGAAAACATCACTTATGTTGACTAAATATATTTATTTTGACAGAGACTTACCATTTTCTGTTGGAGAAAAAATAATCCCCATCCCACCTCCCCAACCCCACTCGCGTAGCTACTGCCTCGTATCGTATGCTATGATTTAATTATAGGGTTATGTATAGTTTTTTCTGTGACAGGACCATCACTGGATAGGAGCACGCTGATTTAGTGTGTTTGGAGCCAATAATTTTGAAGTACCCAATTCATTTCTTATCACGTTATACAGAGCTTGCTGTCCGTCTCGTTGATGGAGCCAATCACACAGAGGGTCGAGTTGAGGCCCTTTGCAACGGATCCTGGGGAACTGTTTGTTGAAGGAAATGTTGGGTTATCAAAGGGATCATTCAAAATAATGAACCCTATCATCAACAACTATTTGAAATCACTTCTTGTAAATTTTCGAAAAGAGGAAGCATTTTTTTCTGTTTTTGTTTTTAACGGCTTTTTCAACATCATATATTTATTGTGGGGGGCCGCAAAAAGTTTTTTGGGGCCCCACAATAATGATGAATCATTATATTTAAGAATATTTCAGCCGTTTCTCAACAAGTTTTGACCAAATAATTTTCTTCTATCATTATAAACTGATGTTCTTTCAAATGTGACACTATCTCTCTAATATTTTTGTTTGACTATTTAGCCCGCAATTAGTATTCTAAGTGTGTGTAATTTAGCTTATTATAATGACTATTTACCAATATGGACGCTCGGCTTCTAGCTTTCAAGATGAAATTAGTCTGATCTCGCTATTTCATACTTGTACTAAAAGATTATGTAGATAATATAGGTCCAAGTGTTTTTAATATTAAATCATTTGATCATACGCGTTTTTACATGTTTGCGCTAAGTTGCTTAATCTATTTGTATTATTATAACTTTGTGTGCAATAAACTTGTTCGGCTTTAAAAAATTTTTACAAAAATAATTAATCAGGCTCTTTTGTTATATCTTAGACATTTTTATCTTAGACACAATTAGGTCAACAAAGTGTGCTGTCAATATTTTTTTTTTTTATTTTAGGTGTTTTACCTTATCAACTTTTGATATCAGTATATTTTCGTGTAAGAATTTTTTAGCCAGCATGTATTACGTGAGCTATATTCAATAAGCTTATTTTGAGTATTCATTTAAATATTTTAAGCTCGGATAAGTTTCGACTTTGTGTTTAAGTGTTTCGCCTGCATGAGGTATATTTGGGTTATTAATTTGAATGAATTAGGCCTACAAAAGTTGTCGTCAATGTGTTATTGTGTGATTTCAAGTAGCTCATTTTATCAATTTTTTATATTAATACCTTATTGTGTAAAAGTGTTTACGCCGCAATGAATAGCAGCATGTTTACAGTGTAACATAACCTTGTTCGGGTAAATACAGTATCTACAATAAGATATCATCTGGTTTTCTGATCATCATTATTTTAATTTAAAATACCCTTTACATTATTTCGGTCTACAACAGGAATTTCATTAATACGTTATAACGTAATTATAAGTGTTGTATTTATGACATTTGTGTCAATTATCGTGTAAGAGTTTTTACAAATATATACGTATACTGTTAAAGCGATCCCTGTGATGGCGCACAGAATGACATCTTCAATCGTATATTTTAGCAGTCACTACCCCTGAAAATGAGCTGGTGAAAATGACCACTCTCTTGTAAAATATTGGGTATGCTAGTAGATAATGTGCATGAAACCTTGTGAGAGTAATTATTTACCAGTAGCTGTATACCTACATGTGCATGAGTTTGGTTTAGATCATCATTACTAAAGGCCATATCATGTTTTGAAGGGGTCGTTCAGTTTTAGTTTAAAGGGCGGTTCGATAAATAATTTTGTTTTGCGGTAATGGAAAACTAAGTGAACAATTTGAAAAAATATAATCAAATTTGTGTGATCAAAACGTTGTGTTAATTAACATCGGTATTGAAATAAGTGAAATATCCGTATACTCGATGGGAACAAATGATGGGTACCAAATTGTATTTAATCCTGCCAGAAAAGATTCTATATTTGGAAAAAAATATAAAATATAATTTCTGTTTGTCGTGTAATTGAGGTGCCAGAATCATAATGATATAGCAATTCAGTTGAATGAAATGGTTTAACTTAACAATAATGAAAACATCGCATTTTAAACTTGCATGTCATATATCAAAACTCTGATGTAAATTATAAATATAAGCAATTACTAACAGCATAGTATATATATGCTATCAATTCCTTGAGCTGATATAAATTGTGATATAGATCCAAAACAAAATTTATTTCCATTTTCACATATAACAAATCATAACTCACACATTGTTTTTATTCTGGCCAAAAAATTTTTTTATGAGTGCCGCATTTTTAAATACACGCAATTTACATTTGGGAAAATATAAGGAATGTATCGATGTCAGTCTAATTGCTGTCTATTTTATCTAGTTTTGAATTATTTATTTTAATCTGTTAACTTTGTCGTCTAAATAATCTGCTATAAGGGTGTTTTGCGTATAGGCTACCTATTTGATTTAGAAGTAAAACGGCAACGCAAAGGGACCTAGAAGTGAATCAAAGAGCGTTTTGACTTCAGAACATATCAACATTTAGAGGAGAATATAGCTAATCAAATAGGAACAAAAGGCTCATTTGCGCCTCCAAAATACGGACCCCGTTTATTACCCGATGTCTTCGATTTAGTGCAAATATACCGTGCGGGGTCAGCGAATCAGGAACGATATTAGAAATTCCGTGATTATAGCGTTCTTAAGCAAATTTAACTTTGGCTTGTATGAAGAGCGAAATATAAATTTAACATGTTTAAATAATAGTTGAGTGTTGGTAAAGTGAACTTTAGCAATCAAAACGTGCACCATTACGGAACAACTTAATAGTTAAAACTTCACCATGCTTGAAAAGTTTACAAAATCACTCCTGTCTTCTTTATAAAAAAAAAGCCGTTACAACTCCAGAGGGCGCTTTTATTTTTAATCATTGGTTTTTAATGATGATTCAATAGAAATAGTATCAACGACTTGTTAAAACCCTATTCAGATTGTTTCCAAAGTAACCTTCGAGCAATCAAACACAATCTTCTAAAACGTTTTAAATATCGCCCGCTAATTGCCGGTTCAAAACATTTTGAATACAAATATATGTATGGATATTTCAGCTGTTTCTTAGCCAATTTTGATGAAACCAAATTCATTAGGTCATTAAAATGATATGCTTTTTCGAATTTGACAGTCAGTTTATTAGTATCTCACAAAAGAATGCCGGGGGGCATTTCGGATAATACCAATTCTCCTCACTACCTATAAGATTCCACCTCAAACCTTATATGTTCAGTAATCAGTACGCTTTTTGATACACCCAACCCCTCCGGTCTTAAGCGCTGTTTGTGATTAAATGCCGTGATGTAGAATACAAGTGTGTATCGTGTGATTTATTTCACTTTTTCTCATTCGTAGCTAACACTGTATAAGAGTTTTATTATTTCAATTGGAAGTTAATGTCATACTATACCATATCAGAGCACTACCTCAGGAAACCACCGTCGTAGATCCGGGGTGTTGGGATCCCCCATCCCCGCACCCACACACACACATACGCGCACACACACAAACACACACACATACACGCACACGCACACACACGCACACACACACACACACGAATACACACACTTTTTTAAAGGTAAAGTTAGATAATTTCATAACACGTATAGTTCACTCGATGTGCTATCTGATCCAATTTATCGCGTTCAACAAGGGGCTGCCATACATAATAATGAAACTTGGATTCAGAATTGTTCGCTTTTAAATGTGTAGTAGCCTAAACGCAAACTACTTGTTTATTTTCGTGCACAATCCCGGTGAGCCTCGCCCATGATTGTTAGTTCTGGTGTGGCAGGGATAATTGTCCCGGTAATTTGAGCTTGCCGATAAATCGGGTGGACTCCGATATGATTTGTGACGGCTCCTTAATTAATTTTCACAAAAACAAAAACTGCTCCGACGAGCTCCACAAGCGTACAAATGGATGGTATTGTTTCTTCATAATAGCGCCGTGCAAGCAACAATGCTTATTCGTCAGTTTTCAGCCATCCAACATATAAAAATAGATTTGAAGGCTGAAACTGCAATCAGCTAAAGCAGGATGTTACTTTACACCAAGTTACGCACATACACCAATTCGCTTCCATTTGTCAAACGCACCATGGACGTTTGTTTGTCTGTTTGTTGCTATCTTACCCAGTGACGTTGGGAGACAAACACAAGAAAAAAAGAAAACAGCACCACCACTGGAAATAGTA
>JAUELG010080661.1:0-10880 GCA_031471515.1 Dendraster excentricus | reverse complement strand
CAAAATGGCTCTTTTTGAATGATAACATGCTTTTTACTTAGTCATTTTGCAATTTTGTATACTTTTCGAGCATGGTGTAGTTATTGCTCTTAGTTTATAAGGTTACTGTCCAGGTTTGGTTATAAAAGTTCAGCCTTACCAAAACTAAACTACCCCTTTAATACATATATGCTTCAATGCAACATGTGTATTTGTTTGTTTTGGTCAAAGAGGAGTGACCGTTAACTTTCGGTGACGTTATCCTGTTGGGAATTAAGATGATTGAAGCCGATAACTGACATGTAGGATTAAACTGTTTTCAATATACATTATACAAATTAAGTTGGAATTAACCCGTTGAGGACTGGTCCCGAAATATTTCGCGTTTGAGTCTATGGAGAATGCGCGTTATACCAAAATCAATTCGTCCTCAACGGGTTAATGGGAATGTACACATTGTATAATACATGTATGCATCAGCCATTGATCAATACAACATGTATATATGATTTGTTTCGGTCAATGACTAGTGACTGGTACCCTTTGGGTGACATTAGGCATGATGGGATACTAGGTGACTGAAGCCGAATACTGACATGTTGGGTAGAGATGTTCAATAAGTGTTTTACAAATTAAGTTCGAATTAATGAGAATGTATGCTTTGTACAATTGATACATGTATGTATCAACCATGGATCAATGCATCATGTCTATTTGTTTATTTTGGTCAAAGACTAGTGACTGTTACCTTTTGGGTGACATTAGGCATGATGGAATATCAGTTGATTGAAGCGGCTTAGTGACATGTTTCGGAGAATGTCACCGCCCATGATTTACTGGTGTGATTAGCGTCCCAGAAAGACGATACCAACATGTAACAAAATATGGACGGCGTAGCTACAATATGACATGGATGACCTGCGCCCCCTAACACCAGGCCCTCGCCCCTGCCCCCCCCCCCTCCTCCTCACTGCCTCCTCCCTGCCTAATCGCAGAGAACAGGACCTCGTCTAAAAAGACTTTACCAATTATTGTTTGAAATTTCGAGTAATTGTAAAGACTATGATAACGGCTATTGATGATCCATGTACATTGATTGTTCACGTTAACACATAATCATTGAAAACGTTTTATGAACCGAGGCGCAATATGGTACCATTCACTCATATAACTATAGCCTATATGGCGCACGCTAAGCCTTCAGCTTTACATGTAAATTATTTGCATCACACATCCCATTAGGTTGATTCGGATCCCTCTTGCTTTTCATTTTAAATTACGCCCCCCTCCCCCCCCCCCCTGCGTTGAAATCGAGCAGTACGCCCCTGTCTCACATCTACATTACTATGTGCCCCAGTTTCGTATTTACTTCACCCCTCTCTCCCTTGGTATGGCTACCTCTACGGCGCTACCCCACTGTGCTAAACGATTCTAAATCCCACTCGTTTGAACTTCTCCCCTACTATTATTAGCACATCCTAACTAACATCATTACATCCTAACAAACAGGACGTTCGTACTGTCTGGTGTAGCAGTCACTTTTAAACAGTGTACTTCAAACTTAGTAACTAATATAGATTTGTCATGTATTCCAATGTATGTAATATAATTTGATGTTATATTATTTGGGGATATTGGCTGCTTTTTTTTATTGTTATAACGGTGTAATTGTGTAAACTGTGTAACGGTGTAAATTAAACGAAACATCATAAAATGTCATAACTATCATGACTATAACAAGTACTTATTCCTCAAAAAACTAATAATCTTCATCTAGCTATTATATACAATTAAAATATATAACAACTGTTTAATGATATTAACTTTTGATCCTAATGTTGTAAATAATTTTGTCTTTACCAGGGGAAGTTAGTATTACCTTAAAATTCTTTTATGCTAGTATATTATCATATTCGTGTCAAATTGTGTTTAACAAACAACACAGCTGCTGGGGGTCGGACAATCTACATAAATCCATATTAATCCATATTAATCTCCCCAAGGATATCGGTATCAAATCTTCTAGTATTATTGAGGAAGGCTTGAAGGTGAAGGCTCCCTGCATTCCTGCCATTCATCTGACCGAAAAATATAAGTGAAATAGTATGATCATAACCATGGTAACGTCATACCTTGCCTAACATATGAAGTGGCTGTTGGGAATCGGATAATCCCTATCAATCGACGTAATTTAGGGCAGGGGACCACGATTCGAAGGTTACTACTTTCCTTTTATTCTCTCTATTGATTGCATCATTAAACTGTAATGGAAAACAGAAAACTTAACATCGAAGTTTGATTAACATGTCCTGTGTCCAGAGGATGTTGAGGTCAAATAATATCCATTAGGGACTACCCATTCAGAATTATAGTACGTATTTTTACCGTGCATGTACAATTTTGTTTATGTCTTGCTTTGATTAAGAAAGTGGCGGTTGGGACGGGTTAGTTTGGATAATCTCCTGAATATCTGCCCATAAAGTAGAGACTTAACAGTATTCTACAAAGGATCGCCGCATTTTCGTATTTAATGTTTAACGTAAAATATACAATCATTATCTAAAACAAGAATAATAATGATCCTTATTCAATTACATAATGGTTGTAGGGGTCGGATAATCCCTAATGATATGAACATGGACTTAGAACAGACATTCCCCAAGCTCTTGTCATGAATTCTGCCAAAAATAAAATAAGATACTTTATATTGACGTCAGATTTTGATTAACATACCAAATGACTGTTAGGGGCTTGGTAATCCCTAGTCGTCTATTCCTAGATAATGATAGACTCTAAAATATGCTAAAACTTAATCAAGAGGCTGGCATGACCTTAGGTATTAGTCAGAACAAAGGAATGAAAAAGGGGGGACGGAGACATCTGTTCAGAATCATTATCTTCTTGTCTATTAGTATTACATTCTAGAAGATCTTCATCTAACATGTCTAATAGGCGTTGCTATTAATGATACTTCACAAACAAAGGGTATAAGTAAAATATGGGCGTTATGGAAAGTACTTTAAATGGTGAAGGTGGCACCGACAATTATCATTGCATAACAACTTGTAGGCAATAATACATGTAATATGGAAGGGAAATGAACCAAATACATCAAAGCGTCTTGCCTTTTGTACACATATGATATGAGTGGGTTTAATATTACATACTGCATTACATGATTTGGTTCGTCTCAATAAAGGTCGACGGTATGATTACTCAATATTACATTTTTAGAGAGAGTAATTTCTAATTATGATTATACGCGTTGCCATTAAATGCACTTATATTTATGTTCATAAGGTCAATGTAATATAACTGTTCACTAGCTTGGAGAAATAAGGATTAGTGGAGAGCTATATGTAGCTATAACATATCGCATTTTGGGAAATGTAGCTATAACCTATAGCATTTTGGAAAGTGATATATCCCTTTAAATTGAAAGCTAATCTCGTTTTTCTTTTTGGTTTTGAGTATGACTGCCGGAGGCGATAAAGTTGAGGCGCGCGCCATTTTTGCAAATGTGATAATAAGACAAACAAACAGTTTGCTAGAGACATTGCGGAACGCCCGAGGTTTGTTGTTTTCCGTTTGGGTGATGACGTCACCTTGGTCAAACTCAACCATGAGCAGAGACTGAGGACATGGGGGATTGGGTATCACCCTGCTGGGCTCTGCAGTAAGACCCGCTTTGTTCTTAGCGCACGGACTAAATTGGTGAATATAATATTCCGTTATCTTCTTCCCTATTATATATTCCGCAATCCCAAATCATACAAACTAGGTTCTTGTAGGTAATAGGTTACGACTGCCTCAATATAATTATACTTATGCTGTATTGCCATATATTATGATGATTTATTTACACACCATATATTTCAGTTTTCAATTATTATTTTGTCAATACATTTGTCAATCCTATCATTCACTGTTGGTTTAATTTATCCCCATGTATGTACGTCGTACATGTACGACATAGAATTTAATTAAAGATTTGTTGAATGTTTGATTCAAAGAATAATGTGATTTTTATTTGGTGTCATTCCGAAAATGTTATTAAAATGTCAATTATACAATAATGTAAATGTATACTGGCATTAATGTGTATACCAAGTTCAATTGCACGGTTGCTTTGCCATAGCTGCCATACCATTCATACGGCAAAATAAATAAACTAACCCGGTCAGTCCGAAATATTACTATACAATACCGGGCTCTCGTCATATTCGAGTAGTTACCGGTGGAATATTATTAACATGACGTTGTAAGAAGTCCAGCCGCGACTGACTTTGCATAAAATGCGGCCTTTTAGGACTAATTAACGTTGGCATGTTGTCTACCCTAAAAAGGGTGGGACGATAACATGGGCGCAGATTGTCATATGTATGGTAATAACATCACCTGATCACACATGACTAAGCGTGATGTACAAAACAATGGGGTACTCCTAAATATTATATCGTCTAAACGGTATGATGTATATTTAAAATTGGATACTATAAAAACTTCCCATACCATTGAATGTATTGAAATATCATAATCCTTACATGTTTGTATTGCTATTTTAGGAGCAAATAATATAACGTGTATTAACATAAATTTGATGTTCTCCAATATTATATCCTAATAATTATAAAAGCCTGTATATGTAACAATGGGGACTACAATAAGAATGCGTATTGATAATGAGGTAACCCACAATATCCTAATGATAATGTAACTCAACAATGGAGTGCAGCTCTAAAAGCTCTAAAATACCCTAAATATCATACTAACTACAATCACGTATGATAGAAAATGGGTGCTCCAAAAATCTACTATGTAAGCTCAAAGGTTCCTCTACTTAGATTTGTTATCAAGTTCTTATCGGCATGTATAGTACAGTTGACCCCTATATTTTGTTTGAAGTTCAGTAATATTTGCGTTATAATTGTATTGGTGTTGTGTTTTCAATATATTGTTACTTATTAAATATGACCGCCCGTCGATAAGTACACCTTACATGCACTTTCACGCCTATGTAAAGTTTTGTGTGTGCCTGGTCTATTTTGGCTATTCACGTTTCAACAAAGGATCGTGTTTGGTTTCAATGAACCCTTTCATGTGAAATAGGTCCGCGTGTGAAATGAGCTTCGGGTTTAGAATTGTGATTTCCTTGACAAATAGACATTAAAAAGGCGAGAAAACATTTTACGAGGAACGAAAAGGGTTCGACTGGGATGGTAAACACTCATGTACACGATTAAACACACTTTACTGGACAATGTAACACACGATTGAACACTACATGTATTATAGTAGTACATGACGACATAGAAACATTCCATTCATTTTACTCATTTTGGTTGAAATAATATGAAGAAACAAATAAAATCTGAATATTAAAACGAATTAAGGTTTGTATCTGCTTAATTATCAGAAGATGGGACATCTTCGTAGTCGTGGTATCCAATAGGACTTGTAGGCGTACAGAGTTGTCTGCATGTGTTGTAATTCTCAGGTATATACCTTATCATAAAATAAATCATTATTTAAACATAATTATGTGCATTATCATTTAGACGTTGGACATACGAACACATATACATACACCACTACAACATGGAAGTATAAAACATGATACATGATATGGACAAACATGAATCTACACAAATGGAAATAAAATATATCATAATTATAATAACATTATCATAATGTCAATTGGAAACATGTACATGTCCAGTATATGACACGGGTCATTCCGCGTAATAACCACACGGAGGGGTGACAACAATAAGGAGATGGACATGCACAAAATTAATGGTAATTCATTATCATATTTGCACTAAGGGGGTAACGTTACCATCCGTACATCATTTACAGGTGCATGTACATAAGGGAATCAATGAATGGTAATGGTCATTTTGTAGAATTTACGCGCTATGGGGGGTAACAAATCATTTTGACGAGATGGACGTGGAAATTCATCATAATTAATAGACATGATAGATGCACGATGGGGGTTATATTATTATGATACTGTGGTGCATTATGCTACCATTGGCTAGAATTCAATTTCCACATGCTAATCAAAATGTGTATGGAGGGGGGGGGAGGGGGCGGGGGAAACTTACGAGATGGAAATGTATCCAATAGTGTTTATGTCTCATAACTGCACTAAGGGCCGGGGTAATGATATTACTGCAGTTATGTAATCTACCTGCCGTTCAACATAACAAGCACGCTATGGGGGTAATGAGAGGTAACAAGGTGTATTGGTAGCTTACCTCGAGTCGAGCTTTCTCCAGATCCCGCTTGAATTCCTTCCTGGCGGACTCCGACTCCACCAGCTTCCTGCGGAGGAGCTGATTCTCCTCCTCCGTCCTCGCCCGCTTCTCCTCCACCATCTCCAGCTCCTGGTGGAGCCGTATCGACACATCCTTTGCAATCTTAAGCTCCTGCTTGAGTCCCAGGATCTCCTTATCGGTGGTTTTCTCCTCCTCCTCCGACCCGCTCCCGCCGGCGGAGGACGCCCTGTCGCTGGAGACACCGCTAGGGCCGCTCCCACCTCCCCCGGCCCCTCCACCACCACCTGTCGCCCCACCCCCACCATTCCCAGCTCCCGCCCCTCCCGACCCACCCCCGCCCCCTCCAGCACCGCTGACTTGCAGCATGTGTTGTTTTTGCATCTCGTCCATCTGTATCATCAACATTTGGCATTTCTCCTCCCAATCCAGTCGCTCCTGGTCGGCTTGGTCCGCCCGGCGGTCGGCCTTCCGGAGCCGGTATTGCAAGATCCGCCATTCTTTGGTAACCTGATCCAGCTCGTGCTTGAGATCGCGAAACTCCTCCAAGTCCCCCTCCCGCACCCTATCGGCAGCCTCCTCAAGCTCCAACTGCAATTCCTCTATATCCTCCTTAAAGCATTCATTCTGATCCCGAAGATCCACGACCATTGTCTCAGTCGCCGTCAGCCTGGCGTGTAATTCAGGGAGGCTGAGCTTCTCAACATCCGCGGCCATGAGTTTGCACTGCTCCGCGGTGCATCCAGCATCCTCCATTGCACGCACGCGTTTCTGCAGGTCGCCATATTTTTCCTCCCAAGCGCGTATCTCCTTCCGAAGGCTTTCCATCTCCGAGCTGGCTGCTCCATCCCCGGCAACTTTCGCCTCCATGTCGCCAGCAGTTTCACTACTACTCCTTTGATCCGTTACAACCTCATCTTGACTAGTTTCCTTTGCAATAATACTGAAAGGTTGTTGAGGAGGCTTGTTGACTGGGCTGGTATTTGTATCCGAGTTGATGTGAGGGTTCTCTTTAGTGCACTGTGTGTCTGTAGTCCTTATTGCATCCTCCATAACAAGCCCGCGCTGCGTGCTATTGACATCCGCATCATAATAAGCATTCGGGTTCACGTGAATATTAGCCGGGCTCTGTGTATGCGATGCATGTGTGTGCGGCGGTAAGTGCGCCAATGTATCGCGTGCCCCCTCACTGTATGCGGGTTGTGTGCATACAACATCCGCATTAGCATTTTCGCTAGCGATGACTCGCTCTCCCCCTCGCGACCTGCGTACTCGCGATTCCTTCTCGGTCGCGTCAGCTCTCTGAGTCTGAGTCAATAATGCCCCAGTATGCCTGTCGGATTTAGTTTCTTTATCCCGCACACGATCGGGTATCCCGTTTGACTGCTTTTCAGGTGAAATTTTCCCCTTTTCTCCCTTTGGCTTGGCTGACGAGGTAACGACAACAGGAGTGGGAGTGTACATGGCGAGTGTCTCCATACTGCGCGTCCTGTCCAGGGGGAGGTCACTTCCCGAGTCCCCCGAGCCCCCTTCATGACCCCTCTCCTCAATAGCTAGGTCAGTCAGTATCGATTCAATGGATCTACTGAGGCGTCGTGAGTCAGTGGGTCGTGGGTCCAATCCCACACGCGACCCTCGATTGCTGCTGCTCTCGCTCGACCCTATCGACCCATTTATTCTTAGATCGAGTCCATTTTCTATACTATTGGGCAACTTTTCGTCATTTTCCTCATCGTCATCCTCATCGAAATACTCGACGTCATTGTCACTTCCTAACGCGGCCAGCGATGATAGATCCGTGTAAGTGGCGTAGATCGATGCATCGAAGGAGCGCGGTTGCAAGGTGGCAGTGAATTCCGCTTCCCGCGCTCGCATCATCAGGTCATCACCCTCGCCGCAGCGCTGCCCTCCCTCTCCCACCACCCCTCCCCCTCCCCCATCCACCCCTCCGTGGATCTCCATGTCGCGCGCCACCGCCGACGAGAAGTTTGGAGTAGAGTTGGAGCAGTGGGGCAACGGACGGGGGGTGGAGGTAAACAGATCCATCGCGTGGGTACTGGACGAAGCCATCGTGATACTTCCAGAATCAAACAAGTTTCTCCTCCTCACATTTTTCTCGTCAACTTCAGCGGGAACATTATTACCGTCATTTCCAATTCCGGCGTAATTTGCTGTGGTACACGGTGTCCTGGATGTAACCGCATTATTGTTGTCATTTACTCGGTATTCCGTCACGGCGGGGTGCTCCGTCGGTGCTTCGAGCGCTACCTGTAGCGGCTCAGCTTCGCCCGTCGCCCCTCGACTCGAGCTCGTGCCACCGTTCCTCGCGCGAGGTCGGCGTCTCCGCTCGCTCCTAGCACCTCCCTGGCTTCCTCCGACACTCGTCGTCGAGTCCTTTACCGTCGTCGTCGCTTCTCTCGCCACGCAGGTCGATAAATCCACACTGTTTTCGCATACGGCGGCGATCTCGCCCATGTGTTCCCAGCTAGCGGGGGGATTCTCACCATTACCGTTTATGTTCACAGTCGCGATCCCCGCAGCGGGGTTTGACGGCTGCCGAGCACTCATGCCTCGCGATAGGGTGGATAAACAATCACAATAGAAAGCACCCACATTCCTCTTACACCAGTGGATCCAGTCCCCTTTCAACAGAACACTGATTTTCCGCTCTTTGTTCCCATTATTGTACTTCTGACATCACCCGCCAGAAACTCCAGTCTTGTTTTGCCCCTATTTTACCTAAATAATGTGTACACACTCCAGTACCCCTGCTTACAAGCTTAATACGTGTGTGAGCTTTGTACCGGCTCAGTCGGCTTGGCAGGTTGCTGAGTATGAAAAGCCAGCGGAATGTAAACATTCAAAATCCCGTCCTCCTTTTTGTATGTATACAAACTATACAATGTCAAGCGCTGCCATAAGAAAAAGGAAAGAAAAAACGCGAGAGAGAGAGAAAACAAAATCTCGCGTAATTGCAGGTCGTCGGCAGACAAGCTCTCGCAATAATCTGTTCTGTTTGATATCAGATTCCGATGACAATGTTTGTCCGTTCTAGTTGCATCTGCTTATGGCCCTGTCTGCTCAATCGATGGCCATATATCACGATCTGATAAAATATCAAATCATGCCCGAATGGATTTCTATCTCGACTCTATATACCCCCGGGCTAGAAGACACTCCGCTTGTCAGATATTGTATTCCTTGATATATTCCGTTCGGTGAAGACGAGTCAGGTATTACATAAAGGTGAGCCGCTCGGAAGCCCCTGCAGGAAGAACAAGAAAGAAAAACAAACGTCCATGTCAATACTGCATACTTTGATTTCAATACAAGCACGTTCCATGCAATTGCGACTGTGAACAAACTAAAAATACTGATTATACTGCAGGTACAATGTAGCAGACAGCGAAGTACTAACTTGTTGCATAGCGAAATGATGCGCCAACAGCAACACAAAGTTTATCTTAAAAAAATAAAATTGAAGGTTGGTTGGTTTTAGCCCGAGGAGACAGAAATAAAATCCTTCAGTGGCCAAATTATTAGCAGACATACAGGATGATCTGAGATCCGATCATCTAAAGGCGAGTTAGTGAGGGGGGAAAGACGGACCGACGTGGTGTGGTCGGGATCGAGTGGGGGGATGGTATTTTTAGTAACACTTTTTGGTTCGTTGAAGGGGACCCCTTTTAGGGTTGATCGGGCAACATGTGTGACACAACCACAGCGGTTACTAGAACAAAGCGTAACAAGGGTCACGTGATAATGGGACAAGAAGGGGGGCAAAGAGAGTGTACGACTTTTTGTCCATTCCTCACAAAGAGAGCAGCGCGAGAGATCATACCAAAATAATATGAAGTTATTTGTTAATATCACTTTGTAAGACAAAGGGATGGGGTGTATAGGGAGGACAATCATCCAAAGAAAGGAGGAGGGGGTAGGCGCCCCCGATGCATTCCCCCCTAGTCAGGACCCTTCACAGGATGTTTCAAGTCAGAAGCAACGAAGAACAGCAGAGGGGGCAGGCAAGCTGCCAGAAAGAAAATCAAACTTATTCCATTTTAAGACATCAACAAGTCGTGATGCTAATCTCCACATCTGCCTACTTTTCTCACCATCATCCTCACCCTCACATCGTCGATACAGTTGAAAGTACTCATCCCGAAAGCAGCTAGATACACGAGGAAATTTGTAAAACATTTGTTTCACTTGTCAAGGCCAAGACGAAGATATGATATTAGACGCACATTGAATTCGGCCCCGTTAACTCGTTGGATGCCATTTAAACTCGGTTACAACAAGGTGCCCGCTACATAGGGACCGCTATTCATAATAGCGTAACTTTCTCGAGCGATTACGAATAGTGACCCACTTTTCGTTTTATGAATAGCGGTCCTTTACGTATAGGAAGTTACACGTTATGACTAGCGGTCCTTATGACGAGCGAGCTTACCCCGTAAAGTTGTATTGGCAATTTGCTTCTAAGGCCTAGGCCTATATTCCTGACCCTTAAAGGAGTAGTTTAGTTTTGGTAAGGCTGAACTTAAGTAACCAAACCTGGACAATAACCTTAAAAACTATTAGTAATAACTCCACCATGCTCGAAAAGTATACAAACTTGCA
>JAUELG010080550.1:0-10880 GCA_031471515.1 Dendraster excentricus | reverse complement strand
TGTGTGTGTGTGTGTGTGTGTGTGTGTGTGTGTGTGTGTGTGTGTGTGTGTGTGTGTGTGTGTGCGTGTGTGCGTGCAGATTGGGTATAGGAGTAGGGGGTAGTGTTATAGTAATACCTCTTTGGTTTTACTTTGCTTATTTTATTTTACACATCAGGTAAGGCTGAATTACCAAAACCTGCATAGTAACATAAAACAAATAATAAGTATAACATCACCATGCTCAAAAGGTATACAAAATAGAAACAACTAGGTAAAAAGCTTGTTATCATTCAAAAGGCGCCAGTGAAACACAATATGGCGCTCTTTAATAAGGTGTTGGTTACAACAATGCATCATACACAATTTGATTTGGATATCATCTTATCCCTTTTCAATTCACGTACATGTAATCTTATTCCCCCAAGTCGCATAATGCTCTGATATTTGCTGGATTTTTGAATCATGACTTAAAAAGCAGCGAATTCTGCTCGGATCACTGATTTTGTTGAACAAACATCCGCCATGCGCAACCACATTCCACGCATGCGTGTACAGTGAGCCGATACAAAAACCGCTTTTCTGTGTTATTAAACCAACGACCTGTTCTCACGACCCAACGCGTATAATATGAATTAAACAATTTTTACAACGTCTGTCAAAAGAAATGATAACCCTTCGCATAAATTAATCAGAATGATATCTTTAAATATTTGACTGATTGGCATGTTGTACCTTTTTCATTTTTTGTTCCAATTTAATTTTTTTTACTAAAATGTACTTTTTATATATTGTTTACATAAGCTGCGTTGTTGGAAATGTGGAAGGTTAACAAATAAAATAAAATCAAATCAATTGACAATCAGTGTTCCTGCAGTATTTTCGCTGTACCCAAAATGGTTTTACTTTAGTTTACGTTATTATTGCGGCCAGTTTGGAACGCGACAGTACCCCATCCCTCACCTCTTCCCCGCGTCCCCTATAGGCTATATACCCCTCCCATGCACCCCCACCCCTCCCATGCACCCCACCCCTCCCATGCACCCCTGCGGATGCTACGCTGGATGCTAAACGATCTTTGGCAAAACATGAATTCACAAACCGGATGCCTGGGGCTTGTTGCAAGAAAGGGTCCTATCTCTAGGATGTCCTAAATGTCACGTGACTGTCATATGACTACGACTAAATTACATGAGGCGCCGTTTGTAAATGTATTATTTGCACACATTATATGTTATAATTGAGTATGAATTATAATTATATATAAAAATTAAAATTATATACACTATATGTAAATAATAGTTATTATAATGTTAAATAATGATTATATAACATATAATGTGTGTAAATAATACATTTACAAACGGCGCCTCTTCTAAGTTAGTCGTAGTCATAATGACAATAATGTGACATTTAGGACGTCCTAGAGATAGGACCCTTACGTGCAACAAGCCCCAGGTGTTATCATGCAAACACCTTGCACAATGAGCATTTTTTAGATTAACTCATAAAGTACTTATCCCACATTTTGCGAGTTACAATACACACAAATGCCATTGGGCATTACAAAGGAGCAAATTGTAGTGTAGAATTTTATCTACGATTGTGAACAGCGCCCTCTATAGTTTAATACTTTTTCGTATGGGAATCTTTGAAGTGGAATCAAACAAAAGAGAACTTAGACTTGTTTTGTTCATAAATGCGAATTATAGAGCGCCATCTCGTACCAGTCATCGCATTATCCCACTTGACCACAGTCGGATTAAAGCAGTTGAGAAACGTGATAACAGAAGATTACATAATCACTCAGTAACGGAACAAGTTGCCATAACAAAAATGTGCTAAAGATATATATAATTTATATGAATACAATCAGTTTACTAGTAACTGAGATAGTTTTTAAATAAGTTTTTAAGTACAAATAGAGCAACGGTCTAGCAATCCGGAAGTCACGGGTAGGAATCCTATTTTTATTTGCTTACTTTTAATCTAAATAAAAAATATGTGTTTTCAGCCGTATCTTAACCGATTTTGATCAAATAAAGTTTATTCTGTCATTACAATTGAAAGTTTTTAATTTTCTCAGAAAAATATTTGATGAAGTCTGCCCTCTGTACCAATACTCAACTATCCGTTATAATTATAGTTCATGCGAACTCCAAATTATCAAATACACAACCGTAGGGCAGTAATCTATACAAGTTAACGCCTTACGCACTTAATATAACGCGGTAAATATCAGTGCACAGTATATCCGGGTTCCCTATATTTCGGGCATGTCTTCCGCTGAAAGTTGCGGATATCATTTAACCCCATACAATTTCCGCTTACGTGCAAAAGTTTGGGGAGAAAAAAAACACGTATTATTTCCTCTTCAAAAAAACACCCCTAGAGAATATATTGAATATTGAATTGCAACCAAAGCGGCCTCGTATTTCGAAATCGAAAGCGTTCTTTACAGTGAATTATTTTAGAAAAAAAAACCCTGAGCGCCCAACATGTTTGTGCTGCAAACAAGTAGAGCAATTTCACGGCTATCAAAGCTCGAAATAAACGAGGCGACACAAATACAATTATTGTCTTGGCCCCGTTGTATAGAAAGAGATCAAATAGATTCAAAGTCAGAACATTTGCGCATGTCAGCCATGTCAGCCAACCAGATTTCCGCATTTAGTCACATGATCTGAAGAGCAATTAATAGTAACTTATCTTCGACTGTATCTTTCTTGTACTAGTTTGCTACATGTAGTAGATGATTACATAGCGAGTTAAACGTTTTAAAACATAAACAATTGTTTTGTTTTGAAGAAAACTATACAGATACAAACACATGAGTTGGATACGAATTGCGCAAGAAGTATCAAATATAATTTAAACGAAATTTAACCAAATTAACAATTTAACCATATTATTACTGCACGAACGCATTATTAGCCAACTTCTTGGCTGACTTATTAATACACGTAGCAACGATGCGGCACGCACGACTACGAGCGAATTGAACATCTGACGCGCACACAATACATGTACACTTTTTTACACGCGCGTGTTTTTTGGGCCCGTCGATAACTCATTATCATGCGAGCGAGACTTTGATACTACACAGAAATACATAGAAATACAGGGCGCCATCAATCGACATGGATTACACAATTCTCGCGCAGGGGATTAACCTGCAACAATAAGTAAGACAAGAATCTTGTCTAACGCATTATCGATGATCCTGAATGCACATTTCGAGTAGGATTCTAGTAACTACTATTTAGATGATGAATAAGACAATCTCTCAGAGGAAGTTTTTGCCCAAATTAGGATACTATTTTTATCGTTGTTTAGGGTTAGGAATAATGTGGGGTTTATGGTGAGGTTATTACTTTGTTGGTTTATGTAACAAGTTACATAACTAAGTTGTGTCACTGAATCCGATCTTGTTTTGCACGAGTTAAAGTATGCGTCGCATTATTAATTAATTATTTGTATTTTTTGGTGCATGTCTTGAATGTATTCGATTATTTCAGTATAACATGTACATGTCTATTTATGTGTGTGTGTTTGAATGATTGTAAGATTCATATGACATATCACACATAAATTTGTAGACTTCAGTTTCTGCGGTTGTATTATTTACTGTGCTGCCCTCTATTGTGTGGCAACGGACGTCTATCATAAACCGAACACAAAAAGTAACTTCACCGCTAAGCAATTGCCCATAATTTCAATACCAAGAATGGTTTTAAGATTTCGTTTTGCCAATACATTCATGTGATAGATAGTCAGGAAAACAATGTGTAAAAATAAGAGGTAACCATTAATCCATGGTTGAGTGAGCACAAATTAAAGTCATATTTCAAAATTCACAAAAGTATTATCATTATAACAAATTTTTGAGAGTTGAAAAATCAAAAAAATGAACTGTTTTACAATTGCAATTAATGCATATTACCACATGTGCAATCAACAATTCAAAATGAATGGAATATCAAACAGCATTGTTTCATAAACTCTGATCAATGCATTTCGCCAGATATGCGGATTCACAACAATGTACAGGCACACGCAATACCTTGTGACTTTTGAATTGGGCCATTTTGTCTTTAATATGTGCTCATTCAGCCATAAAGTGATACATATATCTGGTTTTTGCACATATCAAACATAACAACTGTGCCAATATTGTGGTAAGATGACAGCTTGAAATAATCGATTATGAAATTATGGGCAATCGCTTGGGGTGAAGTTACTTTTTGTGTTCGGTTTAGATTGTGTACAAATTGTCTGCACGATCATGAACACTAAATACAAATATGTGTAAATATTTCGTTTTGTTATTAAACTAATGCATGTCAATCATAAGCATGCAATGAATTATCATATTCGTGCATGTTACGGCATTTGTAATCAGTTGAGTTATATCTAAACACATAATCTAATATTTGTATATTGCGGAATATACATTCCATTAACAGTTTCACTTTATTTTAATACTTCCCCGATCTTCACCCCACGTACATGCGAACATTCGGATGATTTTACTTCGATTGTTTAAAATATTTGATTTGTATTTTGTATTTTGATTTGTATTAACTCATTAACCAATGTTGAACCATGAAATATGTATTTAAATATTTTCATGTAACATGTAATAGTTTACTGGTGGTTCGAAATTTCCTGTAAATACCGTTGCAGCTCTGGAGGAGTTTTGCTTTTCAAAATGATACTTAGTTTCACATCTTGGTTCAGTTATTTTTGTTGTTATAGAAGTTGTTACTTTCTTGAAAATGATAACGGAGCAATTGGCAAAGGAGGAATGTGTTGTTGTGTGGCCTTTCCTTTCAAGTATCATAAATAAATAATCAATTGAGTGGCAAATGCGAAACATTTACTGCTCACTACTGTGAATATGTATTGTATGTTAACCAGCTGCAGAATACGATCATTTTTTTTTAAATGAAACTTGGAATATCTTGCTGAGTATTTTTGACACGGTACAGTTCTTTTTCTTTCCATTACTGTGAACATTTCCACCAACAGGACAATCTGCTACTCCCAGCATGAACAGTCCCACTGACGTTCCTACGTTCGAAATTAATATGACCACGATGGCGGATAGTGAGTTAATACTTCTCCGCGCCAACAAAAGAAATACCAACGCAAAAGAAAAAAAAATACATTCAGCTCATAATCATACATTTCAAACTGCTCTGACAAAAAAATAAATAGAATTTAGGATCCTGCCTATAACAGTATAAAACTTACATTTCATTTCACACTTCCTTGGAAGCTTGGGCTTGTTTCACCATGGACCATACTAGTATTATGGTCCATGATTTCATGAAAGGGTATGTACAGCTAATGATGAACCTGTCTATGTACAGACCATTAATGACCTATAAAGTTCACCTTTGTAAAACCCTCGAAATACATGGAAGCAGTCTTGAAAGGGATACTTGAGTTTTGGTAAGTAGAGTACAGTTTTGGCCAAACGTATAATTTTAGTAACTAAAACCTGCATCATCACATTAAAAACCAATACCTATAACTCTACCACGCTCGAAAAGAATATGAAATTACAAATGACTAACTTAAAACCTGTTATCATTGAGAAAGAGCCGTCAAAGTTCAATAATGTGCTTTATTAAAAAAAAAAGTCATGGGCGTCGATCCGTAATCGATACCCATTGATCAGGTGGGATGAACCATTCATCCACCCCCCTGATGAATGTGTATTACGTAAGTATCGACGCCCATGCCCTATACACACCCCCGTAATTGATACCCATTGATCAGGGGGATGAGCCATTCATCAATCCCCACTGATGAATGGGTATTACTTAAGTATCGACGCCCATGGGTGAAGTCTGATAAAGAAATTTTAATATACCCGTTCACAGCACATGCCTACAAGATTAGAGAATGTACTTATTTGCAAATCTGAATCGACTCAACAAATTGTTTAATTATGTATATTAATATAATCTTATAATTTTGAAAAAGGTTTAGAGTGATAAATGTTATTATGACAATATTATGCAGATAATTATAGGGCTTAAACAAAAGTCATCAGGTGAAATATTTAGCAATTCTCTCAGCATGCATGTACCATCTCATTCTACTGTATTTCATCATTGGGTATCTTTTTTCCATTGGATCATTATTCCTACATTTTAAAAATATATGAATATGTATCTTTGTCATGATCTTACATACTTTTGAATGCAAATATCATCTCTAATTTCGTATTTCTGTTGTCCTTGACAGACATTGTAGAGTGGGTTGACTTAAATAACAACTCAAGGACCACATGCTATATGTACCAGACTCAGATTTATTAAAATAATTACAACTCCAACTTTGCGCATAATATTTAACATTCAATTTGCATTTACGTCTCATTCTATAGTTTCTGTATCAACGTATTACCGTATATAATGCATGCATGGATACCATGTATCGTCTGAAAGGACTGTACATCATTCACTTATCGTTTTTATCAAACTCTTTCCCTCTTAGTATTAATAACAACTATAAATTTACACGTTTACAATAATGAAAACATGTGAAATCACAGTTTATAGAGAGAATGTAATCAATAACGTTAATATAAGTATCATTTTAGATGATTATACGGTTGAACATTTAACTGCATAGCTCGTTTGTTCATCTTAAGTCATGTAACATTATATAAAATATATATATATATATAACTGCTAGAGCCATCAAAATGTTCTCAGCAATGTTTTAGTAATGCATTCATATCATTGTCATATCCATTCATACGATCACACTATGCTAATACAACATTTTATTTAATGTCGTCGTTGATAATTATGCGTATTACTAATGCATATTTGTTCTTTAATTCATACTTTTAAAACATTCTAGTGTTATAGCACACATGAGAGTCGGTGATGTTGTCGTTTTTGTTATTAATGTTGTATGGCAATCAAACATATGAACTCATATTGCCAGTCTAGTTTCTTTTTACAATTTTCTCCTTACACGTTTTCATGTGTGTGTGTTATAGACCCCTACCCGTTGTATAAAGAGATATACGTTACAGTTAATTATAAGTCGACAAATTTTTGCGTTTCAACCAATCATGTTTGCACATTTGGAACACATGATCTGACTTCCAATTAATTTAAATTTACACAATATTGTATCTCTTGCTGCAACCGGTGCCTGCTTAAGACTGTTCCATCATTTATTGTATGTTGAGTCCTGACTGATCGATGAATCCTGTCGATTACCCAAGTAGAAGTTAAATGTTTAATACCACAATTGCACCGTTTTAACATTAAAACTATACAGGTCAGTCTACTACTCCAATGGGCAACACATCTCCCGTTGCGACGACTAGCCCGTCCACTGCTGGGTCGTCGGCACCACCCGGGACAACGACCGCAGGGGCCCCGACCCCGGCCCCGGCCGCGACAACGCCGATGGGTAGGGGATGCCATGAAAATCAAATCAAATCAAATCAAATCATCGCCATACTTACAGTATCTATCAGCAAATTGGCAACGTCAAACTATATTTTGCGTGAAATTTGCTTCGTCTTGTTTTCGCAGCGGTTATATATATAGCTGTTCTCTGGTGAAAATGAAAACTGAATGTGCTTTTTTTTTGTACTGTTTCTCCTTCGTTGTTTGTCATATTATCTACTTTTATTTACAGCTCATTCCATTTGGTGATGGACATTATAATTTTAGCATGAAATTATTTAACATTTCAGCAAATTGCATGAAATTATTTAACATTCTTGATCAATTTGATAGATGAACTAACCGACGGATGTAATATGTTTTTTTTCCCCTTAATTGTGTGTTATTTGCATTGTTGAATTTACAGCTCAATTCATTTCGTGATGGATACGTTTCAAGCATGAAATTATTTCCGATTCTTGACCCTGTTTGTTAAAGTTTGCCATCGTTGCGACTCATCTTATTTTCTTTTTCAATTCATTTTGTGAAGGACGTTATGATGTTTTTCAAGCATGGAATCATTTTTGAATGATAAAGGAAAATACATACATGTGTTTATTGTGTTTTCATCATTAACCGTCGCAACTTCTTGTTTCGTGTTCCTGCATGTATCTGTTCAATGTGGTGTTGGTTTGCCTGTGACAGTTTGTAAATCCTCTGCTGGCGGATTAAGGGATGGAAATTCATCATTTGTGTATTCTTAGTAACATCATCATCATGCATTTATTACACAATTCAATCATGTCATTTTATGAAAAGTTGAAGACTGACGTGGATTGGTATGGAATTGTCAGTGATGAGTTTCTTATTATATTATTTATAATTCCATATTGTTTGGCGCCGGTTCTGCTTAATGTATCTCGGATGTATAATTTACATGATATTGATCTGCCTTCAATGTTCACAATGGTAACAAGATACGTTAAAGAAAAACATTCTTTGGAACTGATTATACTATTAACCTATCCGCATAAATTAACGCCAGTTTGACTAAAAACTTTACTTTCTTTACCGAAACTCAACTATCCCTTTAATAACATTGCATGAGTTGTATGTACATATAAACTATCTGTTCAAGACAATATATATATAATCTCCACCCTTGCATTTTCACTTTCTCCCTAACCTTATACTCATCTCATCCTTTATATGAAGAGCTTAGTTCTCAAAGGTGCTAAATCCACTCCCCATCCAAATTGAGTTGACGATATTATGTACATTTATAAGCTCCGTTACTTTCTAGGAATCCACATTTTACAGCAAATTACTCATTAAAAATAAACATTATATCAACTTGAACATGATACTCCATTTTTGTATATTCTTACATGCACGTACAGTATACAAAGTTTGGAAAGATACCCGTTTTCTTTGAAAGTTGAAAAAGTGGATTAAGCACCTTTTGGAAGAGAGCTCTTCATATCGTGTTTACGCTTCGTTTTCTTATTTCTCACCAGAAAAAAACATCACCTCTCCGCAGATTGATTAGAAATATTTTTTCTTCTTTTTTATCACGGAACATTACTAATGTTAAAGAAAACTATTTCTAAAGCTAGTATATTGTATATTTATCTTCTCTTATTCACTTCACTATTCGTTTCAGGCTGCTATTTTCCACATAATTCATTTGATTACCTGAAACCCTCTTAATGATGATTGTGGGCGAATGAAGATAAATGTACATACCCATCTTTGTTTGTGGAAATGTACATTCTATACTGTATTTAATCAAGAAAATATATTCAGCCACATCGCGTGTAAATGTGTACTACCCTTATGGAGGGAGAAGTGTGTCGCTACTAAGTTTATTAAATACAAAATGTATAGTTCATTACTTGAAAACAAAGTATCATCAAGATGTCGGCCTCTTTAAGCGGTTCATGTTATTTTAAAGCTACAGTATATCTTATGCGATTTTCAGTTCATCTAACATGTCTAATTATACTTATATTTTGATCATAACACATAAAAAAAAAAAAAAAAAAAAATATATATATATATATATATATTCCTCCATTTCTCATACATGTGTACAAGTTGCCCAGGCTTTCTTAATTGCCTGTAAACAGCCATGGCAGTTACTACATGATATACATTGTTACATTTCAATGATATATCATAATTGTATTAATTTGTATATACATGTAATTGAACGCATATTATATTTTTCAATGTATGCATCATAATTACGTTTGGTCAGAAGTAACGCTTTAAAGTTTTGATCACGTGACAGTACAAATATTTCCTCCTAAATTTGTGTTGGTTGTCGTTTACATGACTACTCTACGTCGGCGATACGTTTGAGACAAAGCGATCAGTTATTGTGTCGTAAATATATACATTGAATAGCTTGTGTATTAGGTATGTTTATTTAGATAGATATGTTTATTTGTAATGTGATAGAACAATTATAGTGGTTTATACTTATAAAATATTGATATAGATGAACTGTCGTGCTAATATCGTGTCTGGTTGTTTGTTTGTTTCTCCAGCTCAAACTACGACACCCACTCCAGCTCCAGCAATGACAACGTCAAACTACGATGATATCTTTGACCCGGACCGTACGACCCCGATCTTTGATAACGATGACTATCTCAACGGTATGTCAATAAAATCTAAATGGTTACCGTCGTTACACGATGCATTTGCAATTAATAAAATGCTATAATTATATTTTCAAGTGTAGAGAGGATAGATATGATGAATTGGATCTTGATTTACCTATATTAACTTCAAAGAAGGAAAAATTGTCTCAAATCTTGGGAGTCGTTAGTCACTCAAATCAGAATATCTGATTTGTTTATTACAAGCAATGAATAAAGCATAATGTTGATTATGAAGATGAGAAATCGATTGAATATAATATGCGAAGGTAATTGGTCTTTTCAGTTTGTAATTGAAGATGGTGTAAAAGTATATCAAATGAGGTATATGTTGTACGTACGTAAACAGTCGCCATTATTGGTGTTTTATATGCATAAATGAAAAATCGCACGCCAAAAAAATGAAAATGGGTCATTTTCATTGGCATGATTAAAACAGTTCTTAATTGGTACGGAGTTAATCTTAAAGAATACGAATTCAACTGAATTATAGCGCCCCTGAATATATTATGTCACACATAATTCATTGATAATCATTTTTTAATCTCTCAGAAATTTTGAAGATATTCGATTACGGATACAGTGAAGGCGGCCATGGGGAAAGACATGTGGAATACGAAGGCTACGACGGCTGGTACAACAACCTAGCACATCCGGACTGGGGCGGCGCCGGTAAGATCACGTGACCGTTATTCACTGGCCAATCACGGTGTAGTATCACTTTTGTATTCACTATAGAGTGGTGAAGTGTGACATCATCAAAAATCAATTTTTCGAATTTTCAAATTTGAACTTCAGTTTCAGAAAGAGC
>JAUELG010080439.1:0-10880 GCA_031471515.1 Dendraster excentricus | reverse complement strand
ATTAGGTTCCAAGCAAGTCCTGTATACAGGATTTTAGACATTTTTGCTTTTATGTGCTCTTTGTGATATTTCAGAAACTTTTTTTATTGGGGGAGGGGGGGGGGGGGCAAGAAGGGCACTCTGAGAATTTGGAGACTAAAATGCCATGATACCACCACAATATTTGTTTCCACTATCCAAACTGCAAATTAAATCATTAATAGAATTGAATCAAGTGTAATGACTAATGACATCCAGACTTTTTTCTCCTTTGTTCTCTGCGGGTCATCGTGTTCATATCACTTCCTTTTCAATTTCATTCAGTAGCTGCCATATGGTTTATCTTACATTATTTATTTGTTGAAATGAACTAGAGAGGAAGGAGGTATTAGGGTACACGTAAACATAAAAGGTGACTCGGGAGGGGAGAGGGCATGAGGGGGGGGGGGGTGTATACAACCTGTAGCCAGCTGGAATGTGACCTACTGCAAGTGGCATCAGAATGGGATATGGGGGAGGGAGTTGTGGGGGGGGGGGTGGCCTCTGGGAAAATAGGGGCATGTACCCACTCCCCTAATTAATCTGACAACAACTAAACAATTTACAGGTTACATATTCTTTCAAGATGAGGAAATATGTATTTAACAACAAAATAAACCAAGCAACATGTGGGGGATATCACTTGTCCACAAGATGCTGCCTTTTTTCCCAACGATACTGCATGAAATGACAGCTAATACTCAGTAACAAAAGTGGATTGTGTGACCACTTAACCCATTCCCTACAAGTCTGTTCAATCCCCATAGACTTTGTACACAAGCCACTAGGTTCCTGTGGTCAAGGGGATAGTACATGCATGTAGCAGCAGACACAAAAAAAAAGTGGTTAAGTAACCTGATTATTTTTTGCTTTTGTTTTTGCATGCTTAGATGACACTTCATGCGGTTCCTTTGGAAAACATGGCAGCCGCAAGTAGTCGGTCAATAATGATAGTAGTTCTAAAAAGATTGATTATTTCAATGATAGATTGAAGTGACAGGAATTACGCACTCATATCAGTAACAGGATATGAATTGAAATGCCAGTGTTTTTATTAGCAGCCTTCATGTCAATGATGCATAGATAAAAGTGGTTCCGATATTTATTCCAATTTGATATATTTATTGATATTTCTGTAGTTTTTTAACCAATTTGTATTAAAAAACTTTGTCTTATTAAATGAAATACAAATTAGGTATGTACAAAGAGCACATGTAAACAATAATCCATATGTTGCTGTAATTGCAATCATAGTTAATTATGAGTGTGCGTTTTATAAATGCAGTTTCCATGTAGGCCTGTTAGTTTTAAGCTGAAATTACTCATTGTAATACAATTTGCATAGATATCTTCCAACCAATCTTGTCCAGATACTATTAGCACAATTATTACATTATTTTGGACTGATGGTGTAAGTTTAATATTGATGAGATTTTATTTCAATTTCTTTAATAACAGACATGAATGCATGTAGGTCCTTTAATAAATAATAATCCATATTTCATTTCCTGCTTTCATTAAGAACTGTGCACATTTCAATAGTCCATATGTGCATATCAACCACAGATGTTTGATTCTCTTGGTCAATCAATTATTTCCCATTCAGAAATGTGTGATTAGTATCTATATCAATCAATCAATTTTTAGCAGCAAATTTGTGCAGACTACTACATGTACAAACTGCACAAAATGCACATAATGCACATTACTGAATGTACATACGAGTACAAATGGATTTATACCAACCAATCTTGTCCTTTTATCATAAATACAATTATTATATTATTTTGGACTTGAAAGATAATGGTGTAAGTTAAACATTTATGTGATTTTATTTCCGTTTCTTTAATAACAGACATTTCCCCCTTATTTTCTCTATAATGTGTTAATCAAACAATACAATCAATCTATATTCAAATCAGTATTTTTAATATATTTTAAATCACCCAAGAAAGTACAACTTAAACCTGAATGAATCATAATGAGAACAAATATGACATGTATGCAATAAAACTTGTAGCTGTACTGTTGATAACAATGATAAATTTATGACCTCGGTCATTTCTAGGTTTCTATCTCTAGATGCTTTGTGTTTGTGTGGCACCTGACTACCTGTTTATTATTCTTATTTTTCTGGTCCACCCACTCAACTTTGGTGTGTCAGAATTTGCATTTTTCTTTCTTTCAAGGGAACAAACACCCAAAAATAGTTTTTTTGTATGAATTTAAAGTAAAAGTTTTAAAAGTTCTCAATGAATTTAAAAAAAAAAGGTTTCCAGACATGTATGTGATATTCAAAATCTTAGTAGACAAAACTGTGTGTTGATGAGTCTGGGGTTTTAAGAATACTCGGGAAATAGATGTTCTATTGTCTCAAAACATGTATACACGTAAAATTGGCAAATCTTGCCAACACTTGGCACTTATGGAACTCGAGGCACTATTAAGTTCTGTTAGTTCGCGTGATTAATTGCAACGTTTATGAACTATAAAACTCTTGGCATGATGTTTGACATATATGCAGTAATAGATAGCAGCACTGAAAAAAATACAATCTTGAGTTTTTCTTTGAGTAGTTGTCACCTTTAAACTACAGCACATTAACATTTGTTTGTTTCTCAAATGGTTTTTGTGGGCGTATAATATCCCTGGCTTAGTCATCTATTTCCTTGTTCTGTTTTTGCTTCATATATTGCCCTTTGATAGGTGACTTTGTCTCATGTGATCTATTAGATAACTTGTTTTTGCAGACAGGTTTTTATGAATGACACAGGTCTTGTCAGTAGAAAAGTGCTGGTACATTTTTTTTTATGTAGCCCTGGAAATAAACAATTTATTTTTTCCTTGTTTTTGTGGGTCCTTGAAAAAAAAAAATTTTTTCAGAAAAATATATTTTTGTTTTTCTTTATCATTCTTTTAGGATGAAATTTATATTATTAGTTGTTGTTGATCAATAATTTTTTTTTTTATTAATGTAAATAAATATTTTGGATTCATTCTGAATAAACTTTTTATTGAAAGTTGTTTATTTTTTCTTCTTTAAGATAAAGTTGAGATTTTAGGTTGAATTTTGCTTTTGTTTCTAATTGATACTTTTTCTGAGAAGAAAAGAATCATTGATATTAATGTCTTCTTTGTTTTCTTTTTGTTTCTTTCAATCTCCAGATCCAGTTCAAACGGGGAACCAAAACCAGACAGAAGAGTGACAGAGCGCACAGAGAACATATCATTATTATCTCTTGTATCATTTTGTACATTATTATCTAACGAGAGAGAGAGAGATGGAGAAAAAAAAAGCAATATTCCAATTTTTATGTCGGGAAAAATAAATCGTCATAATTTTGAGATGATCGAATCCCAATTATCCTGTGGAATGTAGAACGTACAGAAACTATGATGAGCAGCAGAATTGGTGCCTTTAAACTGATGGCGGGTCAACGCATCTGTCTTTTCTTACCCGACGCGAATGGATGCCGGTATTACTATGGCAGTTGATTGCTTCCCATTTGGATCATGTGACATATACCCAGCGATCATTTGACCTGTACCCAGCGATCATGTGACTTGAACTCAGTGATCATGTGACTTGAACCCAGTGATCATGTGACCGGAACCCAGTGATCATCCAGTTTACAGCGACCGAGAAAATCTTATTTTTACATCAAATTTTATATATAGTAGAGTTTTATAAACCATTGACAATGAATTCGGATTTGTTCCAAGCATTTCTCCCCAATCGAGAAGCTCGGTGAAATAATAGATCAATAGAGGATCACCAAATGAATTTATCTGAGACAAAAAAATATAAATTATAAGGAGTTGGAGGAGATGTGTACAACTCTGATTTTATATGATCTTCTAACAAGTCGAAAGCAGTCAATTATGCAGATCAGTGTTTCATCGTCTTGGTCATCGTTCTTTTTCCAGCAACTATTTGGGCAGATGATATCCTGCAGTCTTCCAAATATAGTGAGACCGAGCTTCCCAGGAGCTTTGCCGGCCATTATAGTACTCCCAGCAAGTCTTTTTCCGAATCCGTTTCTTGCTACACATAATAATACAGGGTTTGTGTATAGCGCATATCCCATTATGAATGTATTTCCCAATGCTCTTGTGTTATAACGATGGTCACTATGCGTTCAGTGAAAAGCCTTGTTGACCATCTGAACTCCCCGGGGAGCATACTGCCCAATGGCAGCCATATGATAGCACCCACGCTATTAACACCCAACCGGGTACCCATTTATACTCCTGGGTAGAGAGCAGCAATATGGATTTATAGATGTCTTGCCGAAGGGCATATATTGCGGGACATCAAAAGGATTTGAACCCACAACCTCTAAATCTGAAGACAGCATCTATCCGTATCCGATCGTGTCATACCATCGTGCCGTGGTCTACAGTATACTATAATATGAGGGAAAATTCTGTGAATGCTTTGAGTTTCTGTAAAACTGAGAAATGACAAACTTGTGTCTGCTTTTATAAACATCTTCTGAAAGGCAATTAGTCTTTTCCTCTTTTTTTTATAATAGATTAAACTGATGAAATATACGTGTTGCACTATTAAGAAGGTTGTGAATTAGGTGTGTTTTTTAAAGCAAAGTGGTCATTTGTTTATTTGTCTGCATGTTATGTACAAGTTTCTAATTGTGTTGCACTTACTTGTACTGGCACCCTTTTAAAAATCTCAATATGTATTGAATTGAGGCCACATATCTACTAGTGATGGTTAAATAAGAGTTGTGTAGAGCCTAGCTTTAAATCCTAGCATTTATCTTCATCAAAGAAAAACGTGCCGAAGAGTGATGTATTAACCTGTTCTCTACAAGTTAATGGAATCTCCAAAGACTTTATACACAATCCACTTGGTTCTGTGGTCAAGGGTTAACCCGTTGAGGACGAATTGATCTTGGTATAACACGCATTCTCCATAGACTCAAGCCCGAAATATTTCGGGACCAGTCCTCAACAGGCTAATGGTAAAAATTGCAGAAGGCAGCTTGTTATCTGTGTTTAACTCATTGCCTGTGGGAACATGGTGTGCTATGTACAAAGTTCATATGAGTTTTAGAATCACAAAGGAAATGGTTTATTTTCCTAGTTCATTCTATAAATAAATCTGATATAATAAGGTGCCTGCTATAATATTAACTCGGTATAGCGCAGTTCCGCTGTATGCTACTGTGCCGTAAATACAATGACCCATCATTTTATCTCCTAAACTCGTTTCCACCCGGTGACATCTGTTGGTTAGGTGCTCGCTTCCTCCTGACCTAAGAATGATGTAATACGAGCCTCGCTTTCCGACAGAAATCCCATCAGTTTAGTGACTAAAGGTGAAAGACAAAGTAATCCATTTACTTTTGTTGTCGAAGTCAACCTAAATCACTGAGAGTTTAAACATTAATTTGGTCATAAAACAAAATTTATAGCATGGAGTATGTGTATGGTCCTGCTGTAATGAGAAACCTATATGTCATGTAATTCGATTATTATCACAATGTATTTATCTGAAGCATTTCATGCATTTCTTGTTTTGAGGATGCGTAGCTGCACTTCCAATCTGTGTGATCCAACATTTTGCAATTCTGTTTCTTTCATGTATGTAACTATTCTTATAATTACGTACAAGTGATGGCGTTTTATACAATTAAATATTTGTGTTTGGCTTGTTGCTGTGTGAATCTTTGTAGAATGGTAGAGATATGTTTTGTTTTATTTATAGAGTGTCGTAAAATGCATACTAGTCCTTGGCAAAAAATGCAGGCACATTTTAAACATGGAATTTGTACAATTGCAGTTAGTTGGAAAGTCAGATGCATTTTACCCCAAAAAATATGTTTTTCCCAAGCCATTGTCAACCAAGAGAAATGTATATTGTTCTTGTAATAGCTCTTGGCCACATTTCTTCTGTAAGCAGTGCAAACTACAGAATGTGGCTAGTTCTCTGGTAAATCTGCATGTTTAGCTTTCCCTTCTCCATTCTGTGAATGCAGCAGTATGTACAAATACCGCACAAATAAAATGGTGGGCCTATATCTTAGCTGGGGATTGAACTCGGGACTTCCTGTGAATGAAACAGACATGCTTACCACTAAGCATTTGTATAATTGCACATGTATGCATTCAGCCACATATAAATGCATTGACTAGTCAAATCTAACTGCTTTTGTACAATGTACATCTAATATGGATATAAATATAGCTCTACAATGCTGTTTCATTCTGTAGTATGCATTTTTCTGCACATGAAATGGAGATGAATTTTTCCAAGTAGCCTTCAATGTCACACTTTATAAATGTTACACTTAGATGTTTTGAACAAGTGCTCGATTCACATCTTTCACACCTTCTCATCTCTGGTGCATGAATGTATCTGTCTTTCATTTTCAAACTGGGAATAGTGAGCAATAGATGATGAATGCAAGTAAAAAAGAAATTATTCAAAAATCATTATATCCTTTATATATTATTACTTTTTTTTTTTACAGTTTCTTCCTTAGTTGAAATATGGAAGAATTTGAAACATCAAATGATCATACAATGTACATGCTGTTCATGATTGTAAGATTTTCCTACATCGAATGATCATTCATGATGTGCGTGTGTACACAGATTTTTATATTTAGTTGAAATACAAAAGAATTTGAATACATCGACAAATCATTCATGTAATATATGCATTTTTTTGAAACCACGTTTTTAGTTGTGTGTTGCTCAATGTACATTAACTTGTATCAAAGGGGCAGTATATAATGTATGGTCACAGGACTACAGGAACTCTTTTATTTTGCTGATTCCCTTTCCTGTATTAACATACATGTACTTCTATTGCAGATCTGCTAGAACTGACTTGCACATCAGCAAAATGAGCAATAAGACCATGCTCAGTCATAGAAAGTTCATACAAAATATCAAAACTGTTCCTCGATTGGGCATGCACTGATTACTTGCTTATACTACATACTTTGCACACCGTTGCAGAATATGGATTCTATGTTTTTGAAATACATACGAGGGAAGACTTTAAAAGATTCAGTGTGTTAAATTTGTGCACAATTTCCGAATACCAATTCAATTTCGAGTCTAGCTTATCCCCCTGTTCCTGCAGTCTTGCAATTATACAGAGGCCGGCAATGAAGCGCTCAGATTAACCTGCAGTCTGCAGGAAGCTGTGTGAAGATAAGCAATGATGATGAAAGCCCCATTAAATCTCACAGTGCTATCGGTGCAATTTACACCCAGCTATAAAGTACCAAAGTGTGATGTCACAGCTTTTCATTGCCATGGTTACTGTTATGGATCTTTAGAAATGTCAGGCAAGCCAATCATTTCTGATCAAGCAGTCCCTTTACACCGAGCTATAAAGTACTGAAGTGTGATGTCACACCTTTAGTTGCCATGGGTACTGTTATGGATCTATAGATATGTCAGGCAAGCCAGTCATTTCTGGTTAAGCAGCTTCTTAGCAGACAATAAGTAAGATCCAATCTTCTAGCAAAAGTGTGAAACAAAGATTGAATTGATTAAAGCTATTACTATGTTATAACAAAAGAATGTGACATCTCTACTTTGGTTCTCTTTACATGTACCTATTTAATATTCTTTCATAGATTTGTTGTGTGATTTGTTTAGGCACTAATAAAGAGTTAGAATGTTCTTGTTATTTTGTGTGGTATTGTGCTATATATAAAAAGTGTATGTTGAGTAAATTGCAATAGCCACTGTCAGCAATCTTTGTTCTTCCTACATGTAGTATTGGTGTAGAGATTTGGGCAAATAAATATATTTTTTGAGGGAAATTAGATTGCAATCGTGACTAAAAATTTATTTTAAGAAATGTTATATTTCATCAAAAATCTTCCAGCTCTCTTACGATGTAGAAAATTACTTAGTTTGAAACTTGGTAACTCCCTTTTTCAGACAGTTTCATGCAAGAATGGTGTAGATTGTGAGATTTATATTAAATGCAGATACTTCCAATTATGGCTTCCAAGTTTGAGCAAATTTATATAAATTACTATACTACACGTAGAGATTTATATGATTTATCTTTAATTAAACAATGTAGAGTTGTAAGTTTCATATAAAATAGCTTTCTAATTTTTAAAGAATTACTTCCTAATCATGCACATTAAAGTGATATATAAGTATGATGAAATGCATAAATTGAAATGGATATATTTTTTGTAATGTGTTTAAATATTACTATGTAGTTTGTTGAACTGTTTCAAACAATAATGCCTAAACCACACACTCACGGCTTATCCATGTACAACCAAACGTAATGGCCACCAGTCTATAGCAGCATACCTGCCTATAGGGACCACCAAAAGTGATGTACTTCAGAAAAAACAATAATATTTAACCTGTCTATAATGATCACCTGTATATGCCTGAATATGAAATGAAATATTTACGTCTGTGCTTTCCAAACTACAGCACATTTCTTGACATTCATTTTTTTTCTACATTTGCAAGACTTTTAAAGAAACATTGAGTGCATTTTTGAATGTTGATAATAAATATTGATCATGATTCATAGTTAGAATGAAACTGCAGCACATTTCTTGACATTCATTTTTTTTCTACATTTGCAAGACTTTTAAAGAAACATTGAGTGCATTTTTGAATGTTGATAATAAATATTGATCATGATTCATAGTTAGAATGAAAAGGAAGACTATGCTTACGTGAAACTCCTTTGTGTATTTCTTTCATCTTACGGCCACAGCACACATACACAATATTAGCTGATTCCAGTCAAACCAACAACTATGTATCTGAACTAAGCAAGATGTGCATATTTACAGCATGCAATATAATTCAGATCCTTAATTGGTTGTTGGGTTAGATTGGATCGCATCGCGTAGTGTGCGATGGGCTTACGTCCATCCCCATAAGTGTAGGTTGAAATTGTCTATGAACGAGGTTTAATTGTAAACATCTGCAATCCATTTGTTTTATAATGTATGTACATGTAGTTGTATACTATAGCATGTTTTTGTTGTACTTTTTTTTTTTTTTACAAAGGTTTCTGTATCATAATTTGTGCCACGTACAATACAATGTGAATGGAAAAATGATGTGTATAAAGTTATGTTGCAGGGTGAAATCAATGATTTCTGTTATAGTATTTTTTATTTTAGACTTTTATTTCTAGAAGTCATTTTAATTTTACGTTTTTTTTTCTGAATATTGTTTTAATTTTTAGTTCTAATTTAAAACAATTTTATTTGAAGGATAATAATATTTACTTGATTTAAATGTATGAATTTAATATAATCCTTGATGGTTTAGTTGATGAACTGTAAATATGTACAAGGAAACTTATGATTGAATTTGAAATAAAATAATTATATCATGATCCCAAGTGTGAAGTGTTATATCTTTTGTACATTTATGGTGGCAATATAGAGACATTTTGGCCAAAATTGTACAAAACTTTTGGCCATAAACCTTTTCAATGCAGATTTGTCAAGTACCAAATTGCTCAAAATGTTTTGGTCTATAAGTTGCCAACTTTGTGTAATTTTTCATGCACATATATCCTCTATGTAGTCATTTTTACAACTGTCCGGAACTATAATTATAGGTCATAATCGGTCGTCTGTAACAATAATTTTGGTCTAATGTACACCCCACTCAGTTACATCACCTTTAGTACTAGTAGACATAGTAAATAAACTGCCAATTAGTTTGAATGGCTAATGATCCAAATGACTACAAACATAGTCAAAGTAAAACTAATTCAATACTAGTACAGTATTTGATTTTGGTTTTTCGTGCACTCTCCGAATACCACAGCCCGAGTATTTTTTTACCAGTCCTGAGCGGATTAATATACATGTATACACACAAATTGAATAGATAACATAATGTACTTTCAAAATGCATGCATGCACATGATGTGCAAGTACACCTTTCATGACTTTGGTACATAATGCATTCTGTGCATGTTCAGTACTATCACAGAATCGCAGAAAGGAAACTGCCTGAATTATCGCACATCCTTTCTTGTGCTGGGGACTTTGTTTCATTGATACTAATACATGCAGGATCCGCCCCCCTGAGACACTCATTTGCATAATTCATACCATATTTGGTCATTTGCGTATAGTTTCCTGCCTTAGCTGGGAACTTGTATTGCATCATGGGAAGTGGTGCAGCTGGGAGAGTTAAAGGGGACCACCAGGCAAAGAACACATAATTATGTTTGGGTAATGTTACTGCCCATCACTTTGCAGAGGGCTGTCTAATTCATAAACAATCAAATTAATTTCTACCACTTACAGGAACAACTTGGCCTCATGGTTCTGTATGCGCCAATAGACTGCTTTGGTAATGTATAATCACGGACGATGCGTTTGTCCTAGACAATAGAAGTTCACAGACAGCCACAGGAACACATGACTAAATACCCAATGTTACATCCCATTTATACTAATATCATTTTGTGGTGGTGGTACCCTTTAACCCTTTGGGTGCCATGGTTGACTCAAGTCGCATTGCTTACACTCACGAGTTGGACCTGTTGATTTGTTCCTGACTTACGTACAGTGACCTCAAAGCCCTTTTACTTGTATCTTGATTCATAAAAATGAAGAGCTTAATTTCAAAAGCCGTCAAATCCAATTTTTCAACTTCAGAGAAAATAAGATTCCTTTGTCCAATTTTGTTCACAAGCCTATGGCTATGGGAATATGAAAATGGAGCGCATTCTGTGATTTGATTTGGATTGTGTTATTGTCCTAAAATATGGATTTCTAGATAAAAAACTAAAATAATATTAACAAAATTTTTCTAAAAATGGATATAAACATAAAGGAAACTGACTACTGAATATGTGGTAATTTTCA